>OMNN01053328.1:36671-47511 GCA_900302755.1 Chromis chromis
CCCCCCCTTTTTTTTATTTATTTTTTTTATTTTTATTTTGAACAGTGTACATGATCTCATGTAAAATTAGGGCTAGAAAATGTATTTCAATGATGGAAAATGACATATTTTCTACAGTTTATAATATCACACAAATCATACATGTAGTGGCTGTACAGATCTTCAGTACACCAGCAGTTTCAGTGCGACTATATCTTGTAGTCAGCAGCATGTATGAGCGGAGACCTAATCCTATAAAACAAGGCCTTTTTTTCTGCTCGTCATGTTCACCTCTTTGATGTTGCCTGGCTCTGAAAATGTCTCGCCTCCCTTGGAGGGTTGCATCCATCCTCCACTCTCACCTGTATTTTTCATTCTCTTTGTTTGGCAGTGTGGGATTTCTTCACCTGTGAATATGACAGACCACCTATTCCAGCCTTATCTGCTCACTGACCCCTCCTTTTGTACCAACCAGACAGCTCTTCAAAAGCTCCGGCACAAAGCCTGACAATCACTTCACTGTTTCATACACATTCATTCTCTTTCAGGCCTCTCTTTCATCTCTGGCCTCTCACCTGCTCCTTATCTCCCCTTGTTTCCTCTGCACCTTATCTGATCTCAACCTTTCAGATTCAGCCTTTCAGATTTTGGTAGGAATGAGTTTTCTTGATTCCTCAGGAATGTTCCCAAAACAATTTCTCTGTTCTATCCATCAAAATAAATCCTTTCTCCTGTTACGATGATCTAATTTCCCCACACGGTTTTCGCTGGGAGGCTACAACGCTGCATCCAATCAGCTTTCATTTCTTTTATATGAACAGCCACCAGCCTCAGGTCAATATCATATTTCTAACAAAAGCTTATGCATAAGAAAAGCAGCAGAAATAAGCATTTTTAAAGTCATTTTTCCAAGTTATAGAGCGAGGTAGGTACCTTTTCACAGTATCCTCCCCTGGTGTTGTTTAATTAGCGGATCTCCTGCAGTGAGGACTGTGGGTGGTGCTGTGAGCGTGGGGTCGACAACCCACCACTGTGGACACACAGAGAGCACAAAGACCTCCCTGAGAAATAAGTCAATTAACTGGCTTCATAAACGGGCTGCAGTGTAGCTACTGGCCATTATAATTGTGCAGTTGTTAATACGCTTCTACATATGTTTACCTTTTAGTAGTGGGGAAATTACAGTGTGCAAACTGCTGTTATACAAACAGAGAGCAGTGAGAAATAAACCCCATATAACAGGATAATTAGATGTTTTACTGATTCATCAGCTTTTTCCACACTGGAGATGGATACAACTATCATTTTTGCCCATCATTCTACACTTGCTAACATAAAATGGAAAAGAGAGAACACGTATTAACCCTCTGAACCCTAAAACCTACCAGCGAGTATAAAAAGGCATGTTGTCTTCCCGAAATCCCGAAAATTACACAATTTTTCAGAACTAGACACCGTATGACAAAAAAAAAATCCAGATTTTTACGTTTTTGACAGCCCCTTAACTACTCATCTGTAATGTGCCACTATGTTGGGAAACTTCACCAAATCGAAGTTTAAATTTGGGATAGTTAATCAAAATCCATTTATTCTCATGTCATTAAAAAAATAAAAAATTGACAAAAACGGTGTGTGCAATCATTTTTATTTTAAACATTTACACTATTAAGACTCTGTAAAAACTAAAAATTCTGCAGTCCTCATTGCAACTTAGTGACTCAAATGTGAACTACAGTCGGGTAATAAAAATTGAGACTTTTCTGCTGAACTGCAGGCAGTGTTTACACGGAGCACATAGGAATACGAATTGAAAATCTAAGTAATAAAATATCTATAATATGTAGAGTCACCATTTTCTTTCCATTGTTGGTACCATCTGTGGGCACTTTGAAAAAAGGGATGAATATGAATGAATATTTTGGGTTTTTTACATTTTTGTCAAATGAAAAATCAAAGAAATTCAACTTTCATGTTTTATTTGTTTGTGATTTATGGCATTACAACTAGTATTCTGCACAGAAGACACATTTATGAGTCCATGAATGACATTTTAGTTTTTTTCTACTTCTAGTCATGGTTGTGCTGTTTCCATAGATGTGCAGGACTTTATATTGCAGTGAAAAATGAGCCCACAGTGAGTGAAAATGCTTGGAGCTCCAGCTTGGAGTTCAGAGGGTTAAACAATGAAACCTGAAGTGCAGCACACACCTAAAAGCACACATTGAGAAGGAGCAGTCAAGGAGTGGTATCAAGACTAAGTCGGGTTTTTCTCACAAAAATAAGGAGTTTAAATGTGACATGGGGAAGCTTGACTCACTTCTGGTTTGGCTGCCTAAATGCTAAAAGAATGCATCATTTGACTCTCACTTTTGCACAACACCAAAGTCTTCCTGATTTCATTGCTTAATCATGAGAAGACGACAGTATTTGTGAGTTCCAAAAGTGTGTGCCTGTAACTTCTCAGTCAATCAAAACACTGAAATGACAAATGGCTGTGTACAGCACACACTCCTCATCAGCGGAAAACAGCAGCAATGAAAACAAAACCCCACTGTGGAAAATAATTTGAGTACAGGAAAGCAACCTCCTGATTCATGCAAATTAAGACTGCAGTCTGTCTCTCAGTAACAAAGGTAGAAGTAGTGACTCCTCTATAACGCTGTGCAGCACCTCCAAGTTGAGGTCAGGATGAATGAGTGGGCATCAGAAACTGTGACACCAAAGAATGTGTTTTCACTTCCTGCACAGCACCTTCAAGGAACGCTTTCTTTAAAAGTACAAGATGATCTTTCTCTGACCTCGACCCCTTTAAGCCGGTGGGTATTTTTTTGGAAGTTTCTGCCTGAAAAAACACCCAAATTCAATCAGTAACAGCTTTGCAACCTTAAGGCCAAACTGAACAACCTTCATGGATAATACAGTGAGACTCCCGATCACCAGAACAGAGTGACTCCATTAGAAACTCAACACTTTAGTTGTAGCCAAATCAAAATTCTAAATCAGAGAGTAAACAGCAGCCTTATGATTGGAATGATATGGAAGCATGGAAAGGGTTAAACAAGGTGCTAAAGTTGCTTATTCACACCTTAAACTTTGAGGTTAAGGTGTGAATAAGTTTTTCTAGTTGCCATGCAGTTATTGGACACACACTGGTGATATTTTTTGTTTTTGAGATTCAAGAATTGAATTTAGCCTTTTCAAGCTGCATAAAATTGTCAAATGTTCCACATAAAACCTCTTCACTTGTAGTCATTTTTTGAGCCACAGACACTATATATATATAAAACCCTCTCACAGATGTGACATTTGGTTCTTCTTCAAAGGTCACTGTGCACCATGATCTCGACAGCATATATTAGCAAAAGTTCCCAAGTGTGTCAGGATTATAACAGCGTGTCAAAGGAAATGAAGGCTCATTCTGATCTGAGGTCAGACCTCCAACCAGACACCTTTTGGCAAACACTTTGCACCTGCAGCCCACTGGCAAGCTGCAGGCATGTTACAGATCTGAAAAATCCCCAGAAGCTCCTCGGGCTCGAAGCCAAAGTTTTAATAAGCAGTCTGACTGTGTACCTGTTGAGGCGCAACCTGACTACAGGGCATGTTTGACACGCGGCTACACAGGGTGAGCAAATGTTCTCAACACCTCCACCCCGGGGCTTCAGGCAGGGCCAATAAAAATTAAAAAGCACAGCAGGGAGAAGGGAGCAGAATTTTGATTATACCTTTAAAATTATAAACACACACAATCAAGATATTGTTGCTAGTTATGAAAATGGGGTTTGTGGCATCTATTTAAAAAGGTCCTCGTGTTTTGAAACCATTTGGGTCTGTCTTGACATTTCCAAAAGTCCCACTGCGTTCGGATTTTAACGAGTGCTGGCATTATCACTCGAGTGTTCATTTGAGATTCTTATGAGGGCGGTCGATATTGTGGATGACAGCACCTAATCAATTCTTTAACCGTGGCCTCTCAGACAGTGTGCGGTGCTGCTGCAGTCATCGGGAGTCTGCTGGGAAAAACAGATCCAACTCCGACTCCTTATGAAGCCGTATTAATCACAACTCTCCTAATAAACACCATCGGATGTGATGGCGGCGTCTCAACACGAGCTGCCTCGCAGTGTTCAGCCAGCGTTAATTAGCATCATCATCCCCAATTGTTTACTTGTCGCGAATGATCATTTAATTAGGTAACTTCAGATGGAGGATCCAAATATTATGGATAGATTAGAACGAGATCAGTGGCAAACGGCTCTGGCAGCAGCTTAAGGAAGCTTAGCTCTGTAGGACAAGTATCAATCACATTTAGATGTAAATAGATGTAATTATCTGTTGTAATCATCACGTATTACTCATGAGGCAGGGAAGAAAAGGGCGCTTGTTGCTTTAATTCTGCCAAAGTGGCAGCAGTGTGAAGGAGAAAAAGCCACTCAAAGACATGCAGCGGTGAGCCAAGAAATGCTCCACTGACGGAAACGGCTGTAAAATAACACCCACTTACTCCAAAGCTTCCTGATAAAAGATTCTCTGAGTAGTCAGTAAATGACTAGACACTGATGCTATTTCTCTTTTGTTTTTCCTCCAGCGACGCCAAGGTTAGGTTTTGGAAAAATTAGAGGGCCAACACATCTTCAGAGTAAAAGTCTCATTCTAGGAATTTATGAGTTACAGCTTCTAATACAGCGTTAGCTCACCATTAGGAATGCAAACCAGCATTTTCTTTTCCCCCATTACACCAATCTCATTGCAATGCATAATTTTTTCCTGTATTGTAAATCTTTTATCTAAAACAAGTGGATATAATATGCATTTCTGGTATTTTTGAGTAGCTTGTGACACACAGAATATCATAAGATTAAAGATAATTTTACAGTGCGACACAACATTTAGATCTTCATGCAGGGAAATTCTGTTTACAGATAAAGCTGCATTGCTGTGTTTTTTCTATAAGAGATGCATCAAATTGCAATGGGTTTTTAAAGGGTGTAGTGATGAACTGTAGTGATCAGTTTAACCACCAGCTTTCAGAATGATTATTCAAAAACTGCACTTCTCAAAACTCTCCAACCCACAACTTTATGCTCCCGTTTATCAGTCAAAAAGCTCTGAAAGTCCACTGCTCACCACCTACTCAGAGCCAAAAAGCAGACAGGATAGTTAAAGACTAACTAGTGAACATAGTGGAGCATGTAGCAGCTGATAAGGCAGATATTTCCCTTTGGGGGTGGTGGAGACCAAAACCGAAGCTAAAAGGGGAATTAACCCTCCTTGCAGATTGTAGGTGTTTATGCTCCTGTCACATTTTTACTCACGTGGACCCTTTTTTCACTGTAATACAAAGTCCTGTAACTCTCTGGAAAAAGGGCAACCAAGGCTAGAAGTAACCACAACTCAAAAATGTCTTCTGTGCAGTATAACATGAAAGTTGAATTTCTTTAATTATTATACAAAAATTGGAAAAAAACAAAAACAAGTGCCAAGTACCAAGTGCCCACAGGTTTTAGTAATACTGAAAAACACTGTGGTGAATCTACATACTATAGATATAGGGTTAGGGTATAGATTTATATCTTAATTTTGTTTCTATACTTCTCTTCTATCTGCTCTGTTTAAGCACAGCCTGCAGTTCAGCCAAAAAGCCTCTTTGTTACAACTGAGTCACAAATATCCTCACAGCTGTAGCAAGGAGTGCAGAATTTTTTAGCTTTTTGCAGAATCTTGATAGTGTAAATGTTTTATTTTTGGAAAATAATAAAATGATTTTGGTGAAACAAAGATGTTTGTGAACTTAACCAAGTAGTTTTGGTGTCTAAAGAGAGAGTAAAACAGAGTTAGGTTACTAAATAAAACTAAACTAAAAGATAACAGTCCTACACGTTACACAAACCTGAGTCTCCTGAGGTAAAGTCCTGTGACTTACACCTCCTCCACCTTTTCAACCTCCTCATGATGCAGTTTTGAAATAGAAAAACTGCTTCATGTCCATCTGCATTGAATATTGATGTGGGTGAAGCTGACACCAAAGGACATCTTATGTCTTATATCTCTCAGACACAAGTGGCTTTGACAGTATTTGAAGCATTGGGAATGAGAATGTGTTGGACGACACCACAGGATTGTAAAACTATGAATGACAAATCTACTGATCATAAATCCTCCATCATACTTTCACCACTCTAACATCAATAAATTCAGGATACTAAGTGTAATAGTTGGTCAAAGCAACTGATATTAGCATATTGAACTTCAAACAGCAATTTACGCTTTTCAGACATTCAAATTAAAGCACTTTTGTCACATTTTTTGTAAGTAAATTCAACTCTTCTGGTTTTACAATGTACCTTCTGCAAACAACCAGGAATAAAATGGACTAAAAGACAAGATTGTAACAGGAGAAACTAAACTCCTCCAGATATCTGAAACCAACAAATTACAAAACACGGAGCACATTGTGGGTGAAACCTTGGATAGGACGTAAATAATACACAGCGCATATTTCCAAAGCATGCCTTTGTTTTGCTTCCTCATCCCTCCACACTCATTAATCGCTGCTCTTTTGGCCTGCGGGGTCCTCTGGCATTTCTTTTTTTTTTGTTAAGAAGTCACAAGGTCAGCCTGAGAGGGGAAAACAACATTCTGTGCCTCCTCTTGACTGGAAAAAGCATGTCAGGGAGCGCATGATGCATTCAGGAGCTGCGACACACAATCCCTAATCAATAGTGGGGAAACAAAGATCCTCTGCCTCAGGGGCCCCTAGTGGGAAGTCGTCATGTAATGCCAAGACAGTCGCTTTGGTTTTCCTGCCTCTGTTCTTTTTGGAGGAAGAGGAGCTGCTTCCACACACACAGATGTGTTAGAATTGAAGACATGGATGTCATAGGAAGAGCGACAAACAAGTAAAAATCACCTGGACTGGAAACAATCTCTTCTTTGCTCCATTTCTGAGGTGTTGAAGTGCACATCGGAGGCTAAATGGAGAATTCCTCAGTCATTTGTTCAGGGTGAATCTCTAGTTCACTGAGAATTCTCACATGACTGCGTCTGATCCGTCTGAACTCGAATTAGCTGCGTCGAAAATGAATCGCATCCCCAAATTGAAGTGAAAGATGTAAACACTTTTAGCATTCTGAACGCTCTCCTGTTAAATGCCAACAAGCAGCTGAGCTTGGCTCATAATTACAAAGTCCTGGAGAAAAAAAAAGATCTCACTTGTAATTTTCCAGTTTGCGGTGTCTTGACAAAGCCTGCCTTTTCTCCTCCATTTAATCGTCTAATCAGTCTGCTTATCAACAGTTGCTCTGTGCCAAAACGACCAACGTAATTATGGGAAAACACGGAGCGTAATTATGGAAAATAACTTACTGGTTAATTCATTTTTTGGAATACTCGGCTGCCTTTCCTTTACACCAAATAAGATGAGATAAAATGCTTGGTGTGTCTTCACTTAATTACTTCTGCCACGTTTTGTCTTCTGTTTGTGCCATGAGCCTTATTAAATTCCACTTTTTAGGTTTGAGCTGCGTTTTCAAGCAAGACTCCTTTCTGTAAATGTTCTTCATGCCCCAAAAAAGAGGCTGTGAACGTGCTGTAGAAGTTCAACAAAAAGATAAGGAGCCCGAAACTTTCCTTTAACTAATTCTAGAAGCAGTCAGAGTGCTGTTACACACTGAGTGGAATTTAATGCTGTTTTTACTCATTGCTGTCACACAGTTTGTCCAAAAGTATGTGAACACAGAAAACTGATATTAATGTGCCTCCACTCCTCCAACCTGGCTGCAGAGATTTGCTCCCATCCAGCCAAAAGAGTAAAGTCCAAACAATGATGCTTGCTGATAAGGTTGCATTTAAACCAGCATTAGCTTTGCATGACAAGAGAGCCTCCATGTTTATATCAGTGAGTACACAGCAGTCAGAGCAAGAGCTGCAATCTTTTGCCAGAATGATCAGTAAAATGTGCAAACACTCCCGGTGAAGCAGGCAGTCGGCTCATATCTGCCGCTATGCTCAGGTGGCACAACTCCTCTTTGTAAACATAAGCCGCCGATGATTCGCGCTCACCTGAAAGATGTGCTTTCACATTCTGCCGCTGATGTTCAGATAGCTCTGAATGAATTACCGGCTCCACCTTCCTCCCCCTGCAGAGGAAGTCGGTATCATAACTCTGTGTTGTGCTGAGCTCGGTGTCAGTCCCTCACGGGGCAGGAAAAGGTCAGACTCCACTTGCCAAATATCAGAAGCTGTGCATATTCTACATCCCCATTATAATCCATTACATGAGGGACTGCTGACTGAACTTTGTGTGTGCTCTTAACCTTGTGGTCGACTATATTTATCAACTCTGGTGTCTAAAAAACTTTGGATCTTTTACTAAAATTTGCTTTCTTGTATCACATCTCATCATCTCATTAGCAAGTGGAAGAAATAGACCAATATCAAAGCAAGCCTTAGTGCGTGCGTGTGTGTTCTTCTTCTAATGGATTGCACTTTTTGGTCCATTAAGGCTGGACTATCTGTTGGGCTTTCAGTTCATCCCAGAGGTGCTGGATGGGGTTGAAGGTCAAGACACTGTGCAGGCCTGTCAAGTTCTCTGGCATCAGACTGGAAGTATTGTAGAAGTGGTTTTGCTCAAACAAAAAAGGGCCAAAAAAGGCTGAAGACACAAAAATGTTTCCCTTCAGTGGAGCTGAGGTGCCAACCCTAACCAGACCCAAACTAAAAGGGCACTATTATAAGTGGACTGAAGTGTCCAAGTAGCAAGCTATTACTTTTATGTGGTTTTAATGTAGAAAGACTGTACTTGTGGTTTATGATTCTTTCTTTCCGGTTTAACCCTCTGAACCCCAGTTCAGCAGTTTCTGGGCGTATTTTCTTCTTCTTCTTCTTCTTCTTTTTTGTCACATTTTTACTCATTTTTCACTGCAATATAAAGTCCTACAACTCGATGGAAACAGCACAACCATGGCTAGGAGTGAGAACGGCATTGGTGTTACCAATACTGGAAAAGAATTATGACTCCACATACTATAAAACTTTTGAATTTCACTTCAATAACTTCAAACCCGTGGGCAGGTTTTGGGTTTCAGAGGGTTAAGATGTGTTCTTGGTTTTGGTCAATTGTTGTCACACAGCAGATTTCTCTTTTAGAAACCAGACTTTGTTCCAGCCTCAGCTGCTAATTCGGATCCTCCAGCGTTCCCTTCAGTTCTCAAGGAGTCCCATATTCCACGGCAAGGATAACGGCAGCTTTGTGTGATGTTACTTCTGACATATCGAAGAAGACATCAGATAAATCTGTGCTTATCCTTGTTAGTAATTCACAGACTCCAAGAAGCTGCTCTTCCTGAGACACCGTGGGTCAAGCTGGTGACAGTGCATGGGTAAGGCTCAGAGACTCTGTGACTGTGTGGATCACCGCTTCCTGCTGTACGCTGCTTCTGCAGCATTAAAATAAAAGCAGGACAGAGGGACTGAATCTTCCACAGCTGCAGTCTGTGAGATGGAAAATTAAGCGATTTGTCGTCAGCAAAGTGAATCACTGGCGAAAACATTTCTTGAAATATCCCAGCCTTAAAAGAATGTGAGGATTTCAGTCAGATGTTGTTTACTTGTAGATCGAATTAAGATTTATTCATGTGTAGAGAGAAATGCCATAATTAAGTTGAGTGCACAGAGTGGAAAAAGCTACCGAGAAAGTGTCATTTTTTTTACACCCAGGATACTGAGATGTGTCATTAATAAGCTCTGGAGTGTTTTACTGAAGAAAATATGGCAGAGAATGCAGAGGTGGTGTCAACAAGATGCCAGAAAGTCATCAAAGATGGATAGCAGCCAGCAGATTAATTAGAGCATCAGTTGGATGCCTGAAATAAAGTCACTCTTTATTTTTTATGCAACAGTCTGGTCTTTGTTGTTTAATGTCTGAAACAAAACATTTATGAAAAGAGTCATTTTTTTCCAGCAACATTTGTGTCCTCCAAGATAATTTCTTAATTAGTGGCAGATCATTTGTGCAGTGAAAAGAAAATAATAATGATAATAATAATACAGCATCAGCTTGTGCCTTGGAATGGACTTTTGTCACCGCTTTGCACAATAGTGTTTTATTTTCCTGCTGTTTAACAATTCTGCCTCTTTAATGTTTGCGTGATAACCAGCCTCAGTTTCCTTTGTCCTTTAATTCAGCTTCACGTTGGGTTCGTCCCACAGAAGCCGAATTCTGTGCAGGAATTCTTTTGTGATAATTGAGTAAAAGTTGAGTTAAAAGATGCCAATTAAAGATTTATTACTCTGTTCTGTATGCCAACTTGTTCAAAACTTGCATGGTAGCATCTCTTCAAGCTTGTCACCATTTCTATGTAGTTATATTTTGGATTCTGGCACACTATCATGCTGTCACTGGCTTTAACCCTACCTGCTAGGGTTGACTGTTAGGAGGAATCTTTCTATACCAGTTTATAACCATGCCTTTTAATATATCTTGTTGTATAATTTAATTGTTAATGATGTAACTCAATTAGCACTGCTGAACAACTGTTACATCAATGATTAGACACTTATGTTTGGCAGAAACTAAACACTGCACATCATCACAAACACACCATTCCCACTGTGAAGCATAGTGGTGGCAGCATCATGATGTGAAGCATGGTGGTGGCAGCATTATGATGGCAGCAGGCCCTGGAAGGCTTGTAAAGGTAGTGGGTAAAATCAATGCAGCAATGTATAGGGAAATCCATGAGGACAACCTTAAGCGGTCTGCAAAAAACTATACTGACCATGATTCAATGTTAGAAAAACAAGACAAGGGCAAAATTTAAGTGGGTGAATGCTTTTTTTATGCACTGTGTAATATTGTAAT
>OMNN01053335.1:0-10405 GCA_900302755.1 Chromis chromis
GGTTCTTAAAAGTGGTTCTTAGAAAGAACCAACTCCTTGCTGGTTCAGAGCTAAGAACCGACTGCTTCGCAGCTGGGGGCGGGGCTATCGTCTGCGGCGCTCCGCTGTGCAGCGGGACACAGACGCTCCGCTGCTCAGCCAGCAGCGGTGGAAATGGACTCAAAAGTGATAATATGTGTCCTTTTTCTCCAGGACGTCTCTGGTCTGATCAGATTTATTGGAATGAATCCCGGGACACACTAGTTTTGCACACACACACTGTTGCGCTGAAATTCGGTGTCGCGGAAACACGGAAGTGCCGACGCTGGGCAGCGGACCTCCGCAGACCTTCTGGTGACGTAACGGCGTGGCTCCAACTTGGCTCCTGGCCAGTGGAAACGCAAAGCGGTTCTTAGGAAGAACGCAGTTTGAACCAACAAAGCTCCGAACTAGAACTAGCTCCGAACGAGAACTAGAACCACGGCGGTGGAAACACGGTATCAGAGTACTAAACATTTTGATTAACAAGTCTTGTTTTCTTGGTCAGGCTCAAAACTTATCAATCACCCCTCGTACCGTATGTGGTATGCTTTTGTAAAGGGGAATAAACAATAGCACAGAAGGCAGCTTCTTTGTACATCTCGATTTTAGGAGACCAGAGTTAAAAGATCTAAAGGATCTAGAGAGGACATACCTAACCAACAAGTCAGCTAGATGGCTAAGAACTAGTCAATTAGGAGATTTTAAAAGTAAAGAAAAATTCTTGAAATACATTTCAACATGCACGGGGAGCCAATGAAGAGTCCATTAATTCAGAGTAATGTGCCCTCTACGTTTGGTTTTGTCGAGAAGACGTGCCTCTGCATTTTTAACCATCTTAAGATGGTTTAAAGATTTCTTCGGGTGGCCTTAGAACAGTGTTACAATTGTCCAGTCTACTGAAAAATAAAAAGCATGAATAAGTCTTTCAGTGTTTTCCTTAGACAAGAAAAGTTTCACCCTTGCAATACTTCTGAGATGGTGAAATGTATATCTAGTGATTTTTCTCACCGGGGAGTCAAAGGATAGGTCACAATCAAGGGTAACACAGAGGTTCTTTGTTTCATGCTTTGTGTTCATTGCCAGTTTCTGTACTGAACACTAAAATGAGTCTGCATTTGTTCGGCACCAATGATGACAATCTTGGTTTTGTTACTGTTTTAGCTGCAGAAAATGTTGTGTAATCCATGTATTCATGCATCAAGACAGTTTATCAACTACTTGTGTCGTCGGATGACTAGGAAATATATCTGATGGTATCTCCCAATGTACAGATTCAAACAGTAATAATTATAGGTTGTTTATAAACCTCTGAGTAATACTGTACACACTAAATGTTTCCATATCATCATGCATAACACAAATTATAACAACAATCATGATAATAATGAACAGTAATGATTTTAAAATTACATTTCATGCCAAGAAAGCATAATGACTTGAATTCATCGTAGACTAGCACGCAGCAAATCGGATCTCATGCACACCCCCGACTCTATATTTCACTCACACCCACCCCATGCACAAAAACACACTTTCATATCTCCTGTCCCCCAGCTCTTGCACTTTATTTCTCACATCTTGGCAGACACACACCTTGCTGGAAATGACACTTGACACTGGAGATGACACAAGTCTTGTTTTGTGTGTAAGGTGTTGTTTTTGGAAATTAAGTTGACTTTTTTTTTAACCTTTTTTCATAGAGACGTATATGCAGCCAATTTTACATACAAAAACACAACAGATGTAATAATAATTTCTTATTTTACCATATAAGAAAATACAAACAAATTATTTTGTGAATTATTTTCATCATCAATTTTAATCACTAATTAGTCGTCTATCTTGATTCACAGCTCAGCCAAAACATTAAAACCACCTGCCTAATATTGTATACATCCCTGCTGTGCTGCCGAAACAGCTCCAATCTTTTGGGCTATGAACACATAACCTCTTAGGGTGTCCTAAATGTCTGGCACTAGGATGTAGGTAGCAGGTCCTTTGGGTCCTGTGGGTTTTGGGATAGGGCCTCTGTGGATCGTGCTTGTTCCACCACACCCTGTGGATGCTTGATCGGATTGGCATCTGGGGACTTTGAAAAAACACCTTGCGCTCTTTGTTGTATTCCCTGAGCCATTCCTCAGCAGTTTTTATGGTGCAACGTTGTGCTATTGTCCTGCCACTGCCACTGTGGAGTGCTGTTGCCATGGGGGATGTGCTTTGGCGTCAATAGTGTTGTGGTCAGTGGCAAAAGTCAAAGTAACATCTGCATGAATGCCAGGATCCAAGGTTTTCCAGCAGAATGTTGCATATTATTGAGAAGATCGGTGTTAGTCACTTCACCTGTCAATTGTTTTACCATTGTGACTGATCAATGTATTTGCCTGTTCTGTTTGTCAGTTAAATGTGGTCTAATCAAATTGGATATGTATACGATGTATAGGGATCAACAGATATGACTTCTTTGGGACTGTTATTGATACCGATTGTTACTAATCAAGGGGACCAATAACCTACATTTGGCACTGATATACATTAAATGTTGGATATTAACAACATGTGTTAGCAGGGAAACTACCATTCATATCTAGGCTACTCCATTATTAGTGAATATCTACAATAGCAATAGAAATGAGGACATCAGAGCATTACATGAGGACGGTCTCCTCTGATTACATGAAGATCGATAACTGTTTGCCTCCTCTTTTCCTGCAGTTACAGCTGTTATTTTTCTTATTTTTTCTTGATCTGTTACTGTTTTTTCACTTTCTTGCCCAATAAGGCCCATATCTGTGTTAATAATTCGTAAGGTCTGTACCTTACTATGCTAAGCGCTTTACGATGACCTATGTTGTGAATTTGCGCTATATAAAAAAAATAGAATTGAACTGAATATCGTAAAGCATTATTTATTACTGTTTTCCAGCAACTGTATTGGCGTAATCTGTGAGACCCTCTGAATTTAAGCAGCTAATATGACCAAGCCGCTTAGCCGCTAGCTTAGCCTTAGCCGCTATGAAAGTAGCTGATTTCCAAATTTGTGGCTTTTGTTCAGGGTTTCCAGGCTGCGTCTCTGCTAGAGAGACACGTCTGTCAATTAGAGCAGATACGTAAAATTAAACATACTTTACAAAGATGTTACAGCTACTCCAGCTAATGTTAGCCACCGTCCTTAAAGCAAGCCTGTAAGCGATAGCCTTCGCAGATCGTCATATGGTAGCCACAATAAGTTCCAGTTGCACTGGCACCAGCATTACTCAAATGTAGTATTTGTTTGGCCAAAAATGTTGAGTATTGTAACTGATAAACCAATCAACCAGGCCAATAATCGGTTGACCCCTGATACAAAGCAGTTTGATCAAAAAGCTCTGAGACTTTGCCTGTAAAAACAGAAGCTATACCTGATTTCAGGTATAGTTTTGCCAATCTAGAAGTAGTCTTCTTGTGTTGCTATACAGCGCTCCCAGCGCTTCTGCAATGCTTGTAAGACTCCCTGGGAATCCTGTTCTGTCAAGCACCATCTGCACTACAATGAATCTTCTACAGATGTGTCAAAACAGCGTCCCTTCAACTTGAATTTCATTTTGACAATAAGGCAGAAGTCACAGGAATCTAGCAAGCAGAGTGGGTGGAGAGTGGCGACTGTGTCATTGTGGCCAAAAAACCTGTGCTTAATCAGTGTTCTCCCTCAAACACCTCTGGACACTACAGTAGAACTGACCCTGGGAGACTAATTTGTGGTGCACAACATTGTGGAATGTACTAGCATGCTCCTGGTGCACTCCTAACCTGATGTGTCTTGTCCAGTCTTGAAAACTGCAAGCTCTTCCATTGTTAAGGCTGACGTTACTTCTCTTGTTGGAAGCTTGCAGACCCACCATTTGTCACCAGTGATGATCCTCAACATGGCGTTTGGCGCATCCCGGCCTGCTGACCGACACAGAATGAGATGTTTTCTTCTCTTCTGCCATTTACGGTCCATGGGGAACTCAAAAATGGGTGTTCAGAAATTCAAACCTGGGTCAAATTTGAGCCATGAACACGAAGAGTGTAAACCTTTTTCAAACAGAGTGGGAAGGTTAACTAAATGTCACTAATAGTGTTACAGTTTTTCCCTCGGTCAGTATAATTACAAATATATCCCATACCTCATTGTCAACCTCTGGTTGTTCCAGCACTTGTTTCTGTCCTGATGATACATCTGACTGAAGGGGTGTATGTGCTCACATAAGCAATTACAAAAACTCTAAGGATGCCTGGGTTTCTGTGCTGTGGTGTTAATTATGTGTTGTCGTGTAAAACAGAAGAGCCAGACGGAGCTCAAGTTAAAGAGGATAATCTATTTATTGCTAATTTATTTTACTGCCGGGCTCACAAGCACACTGTGACTGCATCTTTTGTTCTCATAACAAGGGAAAGTATCCTAACCTTCTTTTTGTATGCCTTTATTTTGCTGACATTGTTCTTACTGTTTTATACGGTGTGTAGCATGTTGTTTCTGAAAGCAAGATTTGGTGGGTATGTAGGAATAATAACCCAAAAAGAATGTCAAAAACGTATTTGTGAAACACTTAAGAGCACAATCAAGCATTTGTCTTTTTCGAAAGCAATGCTGAATTTCAGCACCCCTTAAGAGTGACTAAACGGTGATCAGCCAAACAGAATTGGCAACTTGTGCCAATTGTGCCATGACATCAGCACCTTTGCATTAAATCCAAACGCACAATTTGGTGAACCAACTATTGGATCCTGTTCCACGTGGTACAGCATGGTAATTGGCCATGTGCGCCTAGAGTACAAAAACAATAATAGACAATCAATCGAAATGTTTTTTACCTCTTATTTTATTAGCACTGCACTACCTGAAATGATAATATTTTCTTACATTTAGAGCATATCAGAAAAAGACACTTCTTATCCTTGCACAAATTACTTATAATGTTGATGAGCTGTTAAGCTTATGTGCTTTTGGTAATAGTGTCAGCAGAGCACTTACTAAGTAAATAAATAGTGTGTCTTGCCATGGGAAAAGGAGTGTATGATATTCTCAGAGATTCACTTACATAATAATACAAGCAGCCAGAGCAGGCCAACAAACTATTAAATACTCAGTGCACTTCAGCTGCACAAATGATATGCATCTAAGAGATCTAAAAAAACCTACACAAAATATACATTAGCCGTAAAAGATGAGGTAACTGATTGTAACATTGGAGGAACTTGCCAAGTTTAAGTTTCCAAAATTAACTTTTCGCCTCACCTGCCAAGACGTGGTAAACTACAAGAATGATGTGCCAGGAATACTGGCCAAAAAGATTCTGTTAATTTATTATTGACACATTTGCTCTCGCAACATATTAACTTTGCTATCTATAATGAAGCCCAGTACAAGTCAATAAAAGAGAGACATTCCAATGGCCCCTTCTCTGGTCACAGCCAGAGTGGCAGCCGGCTGTCATTGATTTATTTTTTGTTCTCCAGCTCTACCTCATTCTTTAATTGCACGTAGTATGTTGTGTTTAGCACTGCAATTACCACTCCTGCACTCATCTTAACTTTGCACTAGTATGTCTGCTACATTCTGCAAAACTACTATTTAATAGCTGCAGTTGTATTTTCAGCTGAGATACCGATTTCCATCATGTTGTTGTGAAAATGAACAATAACAAAATGACTGTTAGGAGCCGAATGCATATTATCATTTTTCAATATGTTGTAATGCCTGTTTTTGACTATATGATGCAGTATTCCTTTCCTCTTACTAATTGGACTCTCTCTGCTGGCAGTGGAATCAGGTTTAGAGGGAAGTTGTCAAAATATTTGATATAATGGCTCAAAGTCAGCTAACCATACAGCTGAAGTGTGCTTTAATAAGGTATCCTTGAAGACTATTACAAGAGAGGAAAAGAGTAGATTTTCCTCTGTGTTTGAAACAACAAACTCTCCACTTTCTTAACACTGTCAGTCTATGACTAATAGTGAGGCAAAGAAGATGTTGTAAATAAGTGTTATATTGAGACAATGTGTCATTTGACTGTGCGTATGACTCAGAATGATACCCTTAAGTGTCAGAAAAGTTTGGGCACGCTTCAAAAAACATGCAAGCAATACACTAACATTGCCATTGGAAATGTGTCATTAAAGTTCATGGATTATATTCCATCAAATGCCATAAGTAAAGTGGGTAGGCATCTTTAAAATGTATCATTGTTAGCACTGTAGTCATCATGACCTTTTCTTGTTCAATCACAAAAAAATAAAATCAAGGCTGTGAAAGACTAAAGAAACTGTGAAATGTATCATGTTTTTTATTTATGTATAAATAATGGGAGAAAAATAGACTTTTCAAAGAAAGAAAATAAATAATGTGCTAAACATGCAGTACTTTCATTCATCCTAGAACAACAGCAGTGCATATGAAAGGCCGTGCATGCCTGGCATTATACGCCAGCTAGAATTCTTCAGATGGATTGAGAAGTTCAAAAACATTGGTTCATGCTGCCATTTTAATGGCAAATCTTTGCAACTATACCAACAACCACAGAGAGAAAGAAAAAGAGGACATAAATGTGATGGCTGCTTTGTTTCACAGCCTGCTGCTCTCATGGGCTTACCGAGACATACGGTTGCTGCTTTTTTGTCTGCTGAATCTTCTGTGCGGGTCTCCATCATTATAACTGACATGTGATCTAAACCAGGCAAAATGATTTGTACTAGTTTTCGTCTAGTGTGCAGAGAATCTAAGATTAAAACAGCATTCAGATGCGACTGATGGCAGCGACCCCGTGTTTGTAATTGCTGTTTGCTGTGAGCAGTCTGTGTGAATACATACAACTTTTTATTGAAGATCAGAATGCACTGCATCATCATATCAGACAGAGACTCTGCTTTGAAATCTTGTCTCTACAATCTACATCGGACAATCGCCCTATTAAATGCTTTGCTGTCGATAGTCCCAGACTAGATGAAAATAGAACTAGTGAGAGAATAATGCAATGTTTTGTTGTTTGTTTGTCTGTTTGTTGTTGTTGTTTTTCTTCATGTATTTTAAATGTATTACCACTTGCCCCAGAATAACCCTCGATGCCACCCCTGACCTTAAGACTAACTTTTCACTTACAGCTAAATTGAAATCTGCCAGACAGCAGCATCAGAAACCACGGGAAATATGATCACTGGATCCAGTTATTCTTATAATGCTCAGGATAAAATGTCAATGGGCATTAGCTAATTTCATCAGTGATGCTTTTTATTAAATTCTTCTAAAAGCCATTCCAGTTTCCTTGCCAAAGATGTCATATTAATTTAAGGCTAGAGACCTTGAAAGAAGGATAACCCAATTTGTACATTAATATGGTAAGTCTATGATACATTTTGAGGGAATTAAAAGCACACACAGCAAAATATTGCCCCTGATAGAGAGATACTCAATTGCAGAGTGATGGCTTTTAAAGTCATGGAATCCCTATTTCATTTTAGCACATTTACTTCTCTGGAATGACAATCGAACAATATACAATCAAATTCATCGGTTTGTTTTTTAGGTAATGATAATGTTTTCCCTCAGAAAATTGACAGTTATTGCAATGAAGACAGGCTGCAGAACATGCCATAAGTAACGCTTGTAACTCTGTAGGTTTCATGGCCGTATAATTACCACCTGTTGTTTTGCATTATGTTGTTAGTAATTTTATCTCAGATGTTACGTCAGAGCTTACATCCCACCGTCACCAACCCTGCAGAAAATCCTTAGCATCAGTCAGATGTCCTATAACCTTGAGAAACAGCTTAGTGTGTCCTTTTTTATGCACACATTTTTAGATTGCTGTAAGTTCCTAAAAGATGAAATAAATTGAAATACTTTTTTCCCTTTGTGCCCATACTTCTTCAGTGATTCTGTTTGCATGATTTCCATGGTAACAAATGTAGTGCTTTGCTTCCATTGATGCCACTGCCTGCATTTAGGCACTAAATTACTCAAGAAATTTTCAAAGATATATTTTTATTTTAGTCACACCATGGTGTTGTTTGATTAAACTGTTTCTCAATTGTATAATCTTTCTGCAAAGTTAAGTCGTTGGCATCTGGCAACCAACGCTGACTGTGGTAGATGTAATTAATGCGAGGGTACAAAGAGTAATGCTGAAAGTGTTTTTTTTTGTGTGTTTTTTTTCAGCTTCATTTGCTATTTCCATTTAATTCTAAAATGTATTTTTTAACATCTGTTGACCATTGGATGCACATGGTTTACCAGAAGGACCAATTAGCAGTAGTGTAAAATTTCAAACTTTCAGTTATTGAAGAATAAGCTGCATGAACTTAAAATGGGGTCTAAAGGTCTGATATTGAAAATCTGTATTTTTTTTATGCAAACCTGAAATTAATCATAAAGTTTGGAGTTTTAGAAACATTTAAAGCTATGGCATGTAAAATGAAAAATAAATATTAGATATCCAATGCTGTTTCTAGGTCAGAAATCCTTTTCAAACTATTTTGTGGCAGTAACCATCTCAACCCCACTGCAGTGTCAAGGTTTCCTTAAGTTGTAGCCCGTCCATCAGAGCAGCATTCGGATGTCACATGTTTGGATTTTATTTTCATCAGAGGTTAGCTCAAGTATACCAACTTCCAGTCAGCATCCATCTGTTGTAAATATTACTGTGCTTCAAATTCCCAGCAGAGCATTGCTCACTAAGCAGCGCTGTGATAGAGAGAATCTTGGCATCAGAACTAAATGAAAGTATCACAAGTCACATTGTTATTCTGAGGGCTCTATCAGAGTCAAATCATGGGTAGACTGAAGCTTTCTAAGAAGGGAACTCATGGTGCTCCGAAACACTTCATAAAAAACTGGATCAGTTGTGTTTAAAGCTCAATTAGGCAAACAAAAAATGACCACGCTATCAGAGCTGTGTTTACTGAGAGATACAAAAGCAACTTCATCACAGATTCAGATTTTTTTTTTTTAAATAAAGAACTTCAATCAGCAAAAGCATTCTCAAAACAAGACTGTGGTAGGGATCTCAGAAGATGAGTGGCGATCTCTACACCACTTCTCAGGAGGGGAAGCAAGGCTTGAGACCTAAAAGTATTTCACAACGGATGACTGGAAGCAAGTCATACTTACGGATGGATCTAAGTTTGTGATTTGTGGCAGTAACAGAAGAGTGTATGGGGGTGTATGTGTAGATTCTCAGTCATCACGGTTAAGGCTTCAGTACAAGGCAACTTCTAGACTTCTCTTTTTGGTCCTTGAAGACGATTTACCTCATCCACCATTCTTCAGTTAGGACTGAAGAAGCCTCTTGAACGAGAGGTGAATCATCTTCAAGGACACATGTTGTGAATTGGTGCTATATAATCTAAAAATGTATCATTTGAGATTAATGTTATTAAAAAGGATTATAGTGTATTACTTTTTGATTAGATATCCTACTGGGATTCATGAACCAATCACTGACAAAAATTGTGAACTGTAACCTAACTTGAAGTCAAACATACTTGTGTCTGACAGTGTGGTATGATATTTTTGAAGACCTCTGTCTCACTAGAATTACCTTCGTGTAAAACTAAACTACAGCCTCTATTACATTTTGAGGAAACCGTATATGCTGGCAGAAAATTTTTGTATGCTTTGCCAATTTTTTGTATTCCTTTCCAACCGTCGCTACTGTTCATATACTAGAATGGGTGGGACTTGTCACATTGGTAACCAAGAATATGAAGGAAAAGCTTCAAACATCTTATTTAAGGGTGTATTTGAACCCAAATTATGATATTTTCTTAAACCTAACCAATTAATTTTGGAAACCAAAACTTAAGCTGCTGCGCTGTTTTCCTTTTCGTACTACGTCATACTGTTATCTTATTGAGGGAAAATACATTTCTTTCCTTAGAGAGGCTATGGCCAAAACATTGGTGGACATAAACACAGAAGCCAATTTGTGGCTGGCAATGTGTGCGGATATTGTATTCCACCAAATTCAAACTACAGAATAATTAATGCAAAGTGATATTGGCGGACAATTGCCATTTATTCACACAGAGCACCAACAGGGAAGAGGGTGCATCTTCACTTAACCAGTTGATGACTTTATTGCTACAAGGCACAAACAATTGCTTGACAGCCAGATTGTGACTTTTAATTTAAAAGAACTGCTAGTAAACAGAGGAGGCTCTGTGATACACCAGTGAAATTATGGACCTTACCGGAGCTGGAGGGTATAAAGACAGCAACAAAAAGAACAGACAAAATAGGAGTAAAAAAAAAAAAAAACCCTTTGCTCTTCATTTCCTTGGGTTGAAAAATTAAACAAGGAGGGCAATAAGGAAGCTGGTTTCAACAGAGTCTCTAAAGATTTCTTAAAATGCCTCCAAGCGATGCATG
>OMNN01053335.1:10635-22581 GCA_900302755.1 Chromis chromis
CTGCTAAATGTGGTTAATGGGTGAATAGCCAAAACCTTGTATATGGATGAACTTCTGTCAAAAAAAATCCAAATATAATCATTAACTTCAAGTAGCACATTGAAATTATTCATGACCTGACCCAAAACCGTGTACCCCCCCCTTAAAAAAAAGTAAACAAAACAACAACCTGCAGCACATGAATTTTTAAGAATGTCGGGAATGTGACATTAAATACAGGCATGAAAAAAACACAACTGTAAATGAACAAAAGCAGCGATAGGAGGCATAATCGTCACAATTTAATGTTTAGTTGTGTTTCTGTGTGTGTTTTGGACAGCTTCTAATCACTAATCAAAGCTAGCTGCACTTGCTTAGATGTCTAGAGTGTTTTCTTTTTCACTGTCATGGAATTCAGAAATACAGGTTTAAATACACTACATGCCAAAAGTTTGGAAGCAACTTCAAGTTTCTGTTCACAGTGCCTTTCTTAAAAACCAGTATGAATTCTATGGATTTTGGGATGTATTTACTGCATGGTCAGACTTTGCTTTCATTTATATGCACCATTTTCCTCAATTTATTTTTTAAAAGGTGTTCTTCGAAAGATGGTTTGGCCACCTCAGTGTCCAGACCTCTCTCCAATTGAGCTTGTGTGGGACGGTTTGGATCAATCAGTCAGAAAAGTGCGTCCCACGAATCAGCAGTCTCTCACTGATGAACTTAAGAAAGCTTGGAATGCAATTCCTGGCACATACCTTAAAAACTTGTGGAACAAATGTCTCGGATATGCCATGCTGTTGTTAAAGACAGAGGAGGTTACTTTGAAGAAAGCAAAGTCTAAGCAAGAAAAACCCAAATAACCCGAATTATAGTAAAAATGCATTCTGATGAGTGACTCTTTATATGATAATCATGTTTATTTTGTTGCAAAGTATACCAGGGAAACTGTGATCTTTTTTTGAACAAATTTGATCTTGCTTCCAAACTTTTGGCCTGTAGTGTACGTATGAGGCAGTTATACTTATCTTTTAAACAGTGAACCAATTTTTATTGCTTTGCTTATGGTGTGAATAACAATTTGTGTGAGTTGCGTGTTATAACATTTTAAGCTTTGAGGCACCAGAGCCAGTTCCTTGTAGAACTGATGATGAATTCTGCCTACACACACCTGTATATTGCCTAAAAGTCATATCCAGCTTGCTTAATGACCTCGTTTAGCTGAGGGGAGGTGAAGGTGATCTTAGCCTGCCACATTTTCCTAATTGTTTTTTAATTACACCTCAGACTGTATCATCTGCAGTAATTTGAGACAGCCGGTCAGTTTCCTGATAGAGTAATACACCATTAATGAAATATTACTTCTTTTAGGCCTTCCAGTTCAATCCATCATAGGCTGTTTATGTTAAGGGATTTAATATTTTTCTCACATTTTTATTTATTGCGAATTGGAAAAGCAGCAGATACAACTATCACATCTATTTCTAAAATTCTAACTCTTACCACTGTTTTTAGTTGTGTGTGAATGGACTGTAATAACAAATGGGCTGCCTTGATTGTGATGCATTCAACATATCCCCTCGCAGAGTATTACTGTTCAAAGGCTCATAAGCACAAAGGCTCTGTAGATTTACCTGTAGAGCTCGTCTCCCTGGACTGCAGGGTGTTTCTGTAAATTCATCAGCTGCAGCAGTGGAAATTTTTTGAAGCCGAAGATTTTATGGTATGATGATGACGACACCGAGTTCCCTGCCTCTTTGCAAACTGTGCTTGCTGGCAGCATCCAGCTGTCTCTCCAGTCGTGTTTAGGAGATGGTGACCTTGAATAGGTGCCCTTCCTCTCCTGTACCCACTGAAGATTTTAGAGCTTCCTCAACACTTCCCCGTTAATATCCAGCAAAGGCAGAAGGCGTTCACCTCTCCATGCTGGCACACACATCCCTGACTGAGCCTCGCTCCATTTCTCTGGGCGTATGCAACTTCAGACAGACTTCAGAAACGTTGGTGTTTCATGCTCCTATCATAGGCAGATTTTGGCAACTGGTCAAGTATGTTTGGCAGGAGACGTTGCAATAAAAGCCACAGATTCCATTTTTTGTGACTGTAGTACTGAAACCTAAATCTGAAAAATTCCACTCTTGTATTTGTCTTTTGGATAAAGACATTGTATGTATCATTATTACAGAGAGCTGATCAGTCAGCAAGTGTTCTGCTCTTCCATGGTAGTATAATAAAGATTTGGTAAAATGTCTGAATAATGTCTTGCTCCTTACTGCTGTGGCCAGCAGCAACACGAGGTTTGATGTAAGATCGACTGTATTCCAGCCCTTCTTCTGTGTAGAAGATGGACTCAAATCTTGTGTGTAGTCTAGGGATCGACCGATATGTTTTTTGTTTGTGGTCACTATCAGTTATTGGTAATTTTTTTATTGAGAAAGACCATGAACCGATATTTGGAACCGATACGCATTAAAAGTTATTTATTAACAGCATGTTATGGCAGGGAATCTGTCATTCATAACTAGACTACTTCATTAATAAGGATTACTATTACTGAATAAATACATATATACATTCAATATTATACACTAAAAGTGTGTGATAGCAGGGAACCCGTCATTCATAACTTCTTATTAATACTGATTACTATAACTGAGCATCTACATTAGAAATAGGAGTAATGACATCTGAGCATCATTTGACACCAAGACACTGTTTCGGGTTAATCTGTGGCTGCCTCCTAATGTAGCCGTGAGCTTTTAGCGTAGCCTTACCCACTGCAAAAGCAGCTAATGTCCTGATTTGTGGAGACGGCTGTGCTTTTTGTTCAGTTTTTGCAGACATGTCTCTCTGCTAGTTATCACCTACAAGTGAATTATTGGGGTTCTCTGCTCTGCAAATGCACTCTCTCTCTCTGTGTAAACAATAGTTGTATAATTGATTAGTTGATAATCGGTCGATCCTTAGTGCAGTCACCTTCGTTTGCTTAGTTAGACATGTGGTTGTGCTATCTTTTTGTGCGAAGATTAGAAAAAAATATTTAGTCTTCACCTCTTTAATGAATAGTGGCCCCTGCTATCTATATTTATGCACTCCTACAAGATTGTAGCATCTATATGTTCACTTGGGTACAATGTGAATGCAGTGCACCATGTAGTGGTTCCTTTTAGTGTAAGCTTGTTGTTGATGACATAGGAGACCTTAGTGAAGGTGAATGGAAGTTGTAACCCTGTTCCCTGTTCAAAATAAGAGCCCTCCAACTTCATTACCCTAAAAGATTCTGGTTTTCTCATAAAAGAGCATTGGAACATGGACCGAGGACTCCAAGTTACTGTAAGAAATTGCTGTCATAGGAAAATGTTGACTTATGTCTTGTCAAAACATTTTAAGTTATTAATGTAATCTGAAATTGTATTTATTTTTGTGCCGGTTACAGTTAATTTGCATATTGTGTAAAACAAAAATATATGCTTTTCTTTAATCCAATAAGGACATAAGGACTTTACTACTCTGTGTCTGTCTCCTTTGAAATGATAAACTGTTCTATATATTCAAACTGCATAGTCAGGATTGAGTGCTTTTCACTGGAATCCCCCAAGACCTTAATACATCAGTATTTTTAAAATGCACTAATTAAAACAGGAGCAAAAAAACAAGAATAACATGTCATTAGAAATAAAATGATTGACAAAGTCATGAAAAGTTGGAAGGATGGAGTAAAGCTTTTGCGGGATATCAGAAAAAAAAATCGTATTAAAGTAAAAAATACCTCTGGGGTAATGCTAAAATGTACTTGGAGTGATGGTGGACTCTTTTCAAATTGCGGCTAATGGTAAAGAAATCAAATGTTTGAAGGCGCTCAGAAAGCTTGTATACTTTTCTCCTTGTTTTCTCTTCCCTGCTGTGCTTTCATTATGTGTCAATCTCCACTAACTCCACCGAAGTGGAAGCAGTCAATATCATCCTGTTCTGTAGCATGTGAAGAGTGAACTCTAATCGGAGACTGCACTGGGTGCATTGGTTCTCGAAGGGATGGCTCATCTTCCAGAAAAAAATGCGTTGAAGCAGAAAGAAGAAGTGAACTGATTGCTTTTAAAATACTTCAGAATCTCGCTTGCTTAATATAGAATGTTTATATCCTCTAAACCGTGAGACAGTTTCATAATAGTTAAGTTGTATTTGTAATTCTTCCAGGTAATTGTCAAACATTCTACAACAACCTATATCACTGATTCATCCAAGCAGCATATAAATGACTACCAAATAGTTTTTTTCTAAATACTTTTACCAAGCTATCAGTAAACAGGCCATTTAAGGTTCCATTAAGAGCTTCACTTGTGTTATTTTCATAATATTGACCTTTATTTATGGCATGATGTTTATGTAAATGCATTAAATATCATTAATTTACTTAGCATTAAGTGTGGGGAAACGAAGCTGTCAGCAATTGCCAACCCTGTTGAGGCAGCATACTGTAGCACAGCTACAATGGCAAACCCATTAGACTACATTGTTGAATGTAATAACCAAATGATGGTTGCTGCTGGTGGTAATAGTGCCTTAAGGTTATAGCTGTCAGTGATCATCTCCAGCAATGAGCATTACAGGCTAAGCCCTCCCCACACCCGTCTTGCAGGATCCATAAAGGCCACCCTGAGCTTTTGTTCAGGCAATCAAGATATGCATGGACATTAGTTTTGAAAGCCAAATGGTGCAATTCAACCCTGACCTGCCTTCAGCGTAAAATGAATTGAGACTGAATTATTCTCCCCCAGTTACTTTCCTATGCAGCACCATCATAAAGAGCAGCCGCTCTAATTTCCTTTGACAAATCGTTAAAGAGCCCCGGCACTAATGTGTCAATTCATCTCCACTGAGGCTACTTTCGTGCAATATTCACATGCACTATTTAAACCAAATATGAACTGCAACACAACATAATGTTTTGTTTACATAATATATTAGAATAGACTACAACAGACTGCATGCCGTATGTCCATATTTTCATTTTGCTTTTAAAATACAGGGCTTCTTTTGAGTCCATAGCCATTTACACATAACTTGTGCTGTAACATTTGATTGTTTGCAACACCTGTAAAATACTAACACTAACCAGAATAAAGTGCTGCCTTAAACTGTCTATATAAGGTATTCATTGTAAAAAAAAAAAAAAAAGAATAATTTTCTACCTTTAAAAATAAAACACAGTAAATGTTGTGAATTTATATTAATCAAATGGAGACATTTGAAAGCTGAAGAATGCCAGGCTACACAGAAACGTAGAATAAAATGACAGAGCCTGTATGCTTGATAAAACAGACGCACCTCTGATATCTCTAAAGGAACATCCCGTCGACGACCTTTAAATGAATGTTCAAGTTAGTTTTTCATATGTGTGCACAGATACATGAAGGTAGCCTGCTTTTATCTTAAAAAGATCTATCTACAGTTATGTGTGTGAACACTTCTAATAAAACTAGCGAGCACCTTATGATTCCATATAAGACCTAAATGCATTATGATGAATAGGCACAGATTATATTGTGCTTACAGCTGAAGTATCATTGTGGATCACTTGGCTTCAATCTGTGTCTTTTGTTTGAGTTTAAAATAGACACATTTTTGAATATTGAGTCCTAATGAATCATTAATCAGCTCTATTTCAAAGGAAATCAAAGTGCTGGTTCTGCTAACTGTTGTTGGTTTCTGCTTGCTTCTTTGGAATCATTGTGGGGATTTCAATTTGCGAGGAAGTAGAGGAAATATATCTTGGCGTAGTACTTTAAAAAAAATCTTTTGGGGTTGAAACTGTGTTGGCCAGTTCACCTTTTCAACGATCAGTCTACACCCTGTGATGCGCAGCTTTTGTCAGCTTGCATAATTCATCTGTCTAATTTATCTGTGACATTGGCCTTAAAGGTGTAGCGGGACCCATTCCAGTATCTTGGTGTTATTATTAGGCTTCTTATGTTTTGTGATTGTGAGATTTTTAATCCTATTTTGCATTAGAGAAAGCAGAATAAATTGTTTAAGACAGGCTCCTGTCAATGTGTTTCCCCTAAAAGTGATCTGGGGAACCAAAAATCTAGCAATGGACAGAATAGCGTGTTTATCTGCTTAAACGTAAGATGAAAACATTCATATGACCAGTTCCTTACAGTAGTAGGCTTGTTTTTTTTCCACAGACAATGGACATGTTATTAGCTAATTTTGATATTTTCTCTGGGACTGCATTTGAAAAATACTTCCATACCATCACTTACAGACCCACAACAAGTTGATGTGATGCATAATAGTCGCTTTACTGAACTACTGTAGTTGTTAATACACTGATTGTACACTACTGTGTCTTCACACACCTTCCCTGATAGCCCAGTAGTTAAGGCACATGAAGTATAATAACAATGTCCAAGGATCGATTCCAACTAAGGATGTGTTGCATGTATTTCTCCTTTCACTTCCTTTTTTTCCTGACTACCTCCACACTGTCAAAATGCCAAATGTATATTGTAATGAATGAATGTTCAGAGTGATGCATCTTGATGCTTGCCTATCTTTGATACCAGTGAGTATTGTGGGTAACAGTTACGTAGTCAGGAAGCGGGAATGCATTGTTGATTCTGCTTTGTACATGTTCACACGATGGTTCAGTAAAAAGGCCCGGCTACGAGTCACGGAGTTGGAGAGTATTATTTTATGCCTGTAAGCAGAGTCTACAGACATTACATATATAATTGCCACTTTGCTTAAACTCTGCAGTAAAATAAGAATTTAATTGTGTTCTTCACATATAGGGCTCTTATATTACATTATTTTGAAGGTCTAGTGCTTCCTTCAGAGTTCTGCTTTGACTCGCTGGTAATGGAAATGCGCTTATGTTCTCTGTACAGGTTGCAACCTTACTATTTTTTTTGGTTTGAAACAAGTGCTTTCTAAAGTGACCGTGTAAATAGACTTGCTACTTGTCTACAGTATCCATGTGTTGATTAGTTTTCACACGAACTAACGTTGTCATGTTTGTCATGACAAAAGGAGTTTGTGTGAAAACCGTTGACAAACGTGACATTGATAAGTCCATATGTATAATTAAAAACGCTGCGTGCAAATTCTTACACAAAACATGAGAATATAGTGTCATATCCTTCAGAAGGAACAAGCCAACATTATCTTGGTGTGAAGTTCCTCTATTCAGCAGGCGCACTCAGCATGCCTCACCTGTTGTAAACATGCAGTGGATTTGTGGCATGCCCCTAATCTTTTTTTAATTGTGGATGTGGGAAGAGTGATCTTCCTTTTGTGCCCGTTCTCACTCTAATGCTGCTAAGACTATTAGGATTGAACCATGGCAAAGGCTTTGGGGAAGTCTTTTGTTAAGTAGATGTTGGTGCATAAGCGATAACAAGATTGAGTTGCTTTCATGTTCAACAACAAAGTTTTGGATAATCCACCGGCAGTGCAGGGGTAATGTGGTGTGGCGTCAACAGGAAGGCCTCCAAGCTCATCCTACCGGTTGCTTCAGCTGATTCCAAAATGAAAATCTTACCCAGGTCTTAACTTAAACAGAGGGCATATGCAGGAACAGATGACTCAATTACCTCTAATCCCTTCATAAAAATGCTTTTCACTTTCAGGAATTCCAAACAAATAGAGTCGTTTCCTAAAGAGGTTTGCCCTGGCACAAGACACAGTGATATGTGACTGAAAGCATAATGAGCATCTTGTCATGTCTTTTTCACTTTTGTTAAAAACAGGATGAATGATGATGAGCACTCGGAAAATCCATCCGAAGAAACAAAATCCAAAGACACATTCTGACTGAAGAGGAGAATTTACCATTCAGATTAAGCAGTGATTGTCCAAGTAAATGTTTTGTCACAAGTTTTGTCCAGACATACTTGGAAAAACTAACTAATTTTGGTTGATTTCTTCAGTTTTAGTATATCTACTCTCAGACATTGGCACTGTAGTGTGCTTCTGACAGCAGCAACCAGGACCGCTTCACACATTTCCTTCTCCCAAATGACCCATGCAGGATTCTGTTTTTAGAGCTGAGCATGTAATACAGCATATGACTGCAAAAATTGCTGGCAAACACATCAACAAGGGCTTAGGAAAGCTTAGTCCTAATATCTAATATCAGATGGTAGCGAATGTTACAACAATATGTCGGTAAGAATGATTCCACTCACTATGGTGATGGTGTTGAGTTTGATGACAGAATTTTGGCCCTAACAGTGAAATAATAAGCCCAGCCTGAAAAACACGAAATAATTACGTACTTTCAAATAGTAGGGGTGTACAATGTACGTACTCGTACCCGTACCGTTCGGTCCAGGCACGTTCGGTCCGGTCCAGAGGTGTACCGCGGTACGAAAATTTTAAGACTATTAAGAATGTTTTAATTGCGGAACTTAAAACCTCATAGTGCCCACAGTTGTGGCGGACCTTCTCCGTTTCACAGTTACACAGTATTGCAGAACTAAAAACAATTACGAGTAGGGGTGGGGCGATTCGTCGACGTAATCGATTACGAAAATACGTTGACGCGTAAAACGTGCGTCGACGCGTAAAACGTGCGTCGATGCGTCACGGTCTCATGGTAGCGGGAGTATATGAGGGAGTATATTCTGCCTGTAGCGTGTTTTTTCAAACATGAACGTTACTGGTTATGACACAAACGTAGCTGGCGCTATCCAAGAATATACGAAAATATACGTATGCCCCGATAACGGCAGCTATGTTTGGGTCACCGGTAACGTTCATGTTTGAAAAAACGCGCTACAGGAAGAGTAACTTCCGGTTCAAAAGACGATTGGCGCTGTCGTCCAATCAGCGATGTCTCCGTACTTTTCTGTATACGGAGTATACTTAGACTTTTATGGCTTAATCTTTGAGACAAGCATATGCTACTGGCAGGATCAACCAGGTAGCCCAGAACTGTAGAGAGGGAAGGGAGGCAGGCAGGGAGGGAGGCCACCATACTTTTTACTTGAATTGAGCAAGCTCTTGCTGTAACTTCATTTTGGAGAGATTCATGTTGCTAAACCAGATTACCAGTGAAGACTGGGCTAGTTCTTGTTGCATATTTTTGGTGCAGACATTTAATCTGGTTACTTTTGTTACAAAGGTTTTGTTTTTCAAGAGATGTGTTTGAATACATTCTTGAAATATTAAGAAGACATGCTTTTGCTTTTTATTTTTGGTAAATTCATTGTCATTAATCGAGCAATTAAAAATAATTGTTAGAATGATGGATAAATTAATCGTTAGATTAATCGACTAATCGAAAAAAATAATCGTTAGATTAATCGATAAAAAAATAATCGTTAGGTGCAGCCCTAAGTACGAATTTCCAGTGGACCACAGGATGTGACGGACCGTTTATTCTCCTGCCGGCGCATAAGCATAAGTCTGTATGGCTAGCGAATGGGATGGCTAATGCTAACAACAAGAAGCCAGAGCTGGAAGACGCTCCGCTGTCATTAAAGCCGTGAGGTAGCCTCTTGGATCGTTAGCCGCTGGAGTTAAGGTGGATGGAATAATTCCTGGGAATTGCCGGTGTGGAGTAAAGCTGAAATCCTGACCTTTACTGACTGACTGTCCCTGGTATTGTGAGTACTGGTGTGAGCACAGTAAATATTATCAACATTACGTTGTTCAAAGATCCATGGTAAAACCCGGAATGGACTTCTGAACTGTAATTTGAGTTGTCTGGATTGGACTGAGGGGGAACCGGGGCGGACTAGGTAATTTACTGGACTGAACTCACTCCAATCTCCACACACACACATTCATCACTTCACCTGATCACTGATTGTTTTTTGTTAATACACTGCTAAATTATGGGTGGTAACAGTAGTGATGTAATTCTGACAGCATACCATCGTAACTATCCCCGCTGCGAGGAAAAAACAACAAACTATAAATAAACAAATGTTTTGGATTAATTATGAACAGGTTTTTTTTGTTTTCATTTTTCCCCTTAACTGAGAACCAAACCGTACCAAACCGAACCGAACCGAACCGTGACTTCCGTACCGAGGTACATACCGAACCGTGACTTTTGTGTACTGTTACACCCCTATCAAATAGTACATCCTAACCCCAACTGGTCGAGGCAGATGGCCGCATTCCTTGAATGTGGTTCTGTCTGAGTTTTTTTTTTGTTCCCCCTCCCTATCCTAGGGTTTTGTTGGTTCCTTCCCACTGTCGCTGACTGCTTGCTCATAGGGAATCCAAAGGCAACTCTGGATTGTTGGGTTTTCTATTCTCTGTTCATAATTCCTAAGGTCTGTACCTTAGTATTTTAAGCACTGTGAGATGACATCTGTAGTGACTTTGCACTATATAAGTAAAATTGAATTGATACTGAATGTATTTTGCATAAAAAAGTGAATCAGTGAAAATTCACCTGCATTAAATTTAGTATCTTGTTTTGTTATTTTGTGTTTTACCTTTGTCGCAGTTCACCGCCTTGCTACCTAATCCTAGCTTGACCCTAAACTCTTTCCTGTCTGCTTAAATGGAGGTTGTACCGATGCGCTTATTTCGGATCTGAAGAGTGAGAATCAAGGTGCCAAGAGGAATCTCTGAGGAAACTTGAGCTTGAGATGTGTTCTGCTTTTTCCCAGAAGATTTTTACAGACAAAACTACACACCCCTTCATCAGGAATCTGTTGGTAACTGGGATGCTGCAGCAGATCCCTCTTGATCTGAAGCTGCATATCTGAGTGTTAAAACAAAGGCAACTGGACTTCCTTGAGTTTTTTGAAGATGTGTCAGCTCTCATCCAAATGGCTTTTTTAGTTCTAGAGATGTGAAAAGTCTTCTGTTTTCAGATAAATTGATAAGAATAAAGTAAAGTAAAGGCCTTAAAGTCTGATGTCTTTTAGCAATAAACACAATTTAATTGTCTACTGTCATTTCCATTTGGTAACATCAAAGGCTGAAAATCTCAGTGAGTGAGATAGAAATATATCTTGTCATCTTTTATCTTCCATCCTTTCTTTTTCCTCCTCATTGTTTTTTCAGTGGGAGGGACTAAGATGCAAGTGAGAAAAATGTTGATGCAATTAAAGAAATTAGGTTAAACCCAGTCAGCACCTAGCAGGCAGGAACTGAGGAAACAAGGCAGTTACCAGGGAGGTGGGACACCAGGTATTCAACAGGAATAATTTAAGGAGGAAAGCAACAAGCTCAGGCAGTCTAAGAAAAATAGCACACTCTACATACTGTACATACACCGATCAGGCATAATATTATGACCACCTGCCTAATATTGTGCTGGTCTCCCTTACGTGGTCAAAAATGCTCTGAACCATTGGGCATGGACAAGAGGACCTCTCAGGGTGTCCTATGGGGTCTGGCACCAGGACGTTGGCGGTGGATCCTTTGGGTACTCTGGCTTGTGCAGTGGGGCCTCTGTCAATCAAACTTGTTCCACTGCATCCTGTTGATACTTGATCAGAATGGGGTCTAGGAAGTTTGGAGGTCAAATCAACATCTTGGGCCATTGTCATGTTCCTCAAGATGTTCCTGATTGTTTGATGTTTTTGCCATGAGGTGGGGTGCATTTTCCTGCAGGGGTAGGCCAGTGACATTTGGGATTTCCATTTCCATACGGATGCCAGAATCCAAGGTTTTCCAGCAGAACACCACATAGCACCAATATGATTAATGTCATTCACTTCACCTGTCAGTGGTCATAATGTTGTGGCTGATTGGTGTATACACACACAACCTAATTGCTGATCAGAATAAGTTACAGGTGAAGGAAAAGCAGGAACACAAAATGTAACTTTCAGAAACAAAATGGAAAGAGGGTTTAGGGCAGGGGTGGGCACTCCTGGTCCTCGAGGGCCACTATCCTGCATGTTTTAGATGTTTCCCTCTTCCAACACACCTGATTCAAATGATCAGCTGATCATCAAGCTCTGCAGAAGCCTGATAATGATCCTGATCATTTGA
>OMNN01053338.1:0-10719 GCA_900302755.1 Chromis chromis
TAATTTACAGGGATTTTAATTATTAATTTCTAGTTGACATAGCCAAGGCTATTTAATCATGTATATGTTATTAATCTTCCTGTGTATTTTAAATGGGTCATGGTGACAGACGGATTGATCACGTTTGCGCGGATAATGTAATTCCCTTCCTAATACAATCTATGGACCTCACACTCCATTCTGAGGACAAAGAAAGTGTTAGGTTACCATTTTGTTGGCGCTAAAATCTTAGTCTACACCCCTCTCATTCCGCCCAAAGTCAGAGGGATAAAAGCAAAAGACCGCTTTGTCCGCATGCTTCTGCTCTTCTGCTCTTCTGCCTTCTTCGCTCTTCTCTTCTCGCCCGTATCTTGTGCTACTACGTTTCGTAACCAGCCCTCTCTCTCTCTTTTACACGCGCTTTTTCTATCAAGGCCTCAGCCTAATCGTTTTTCACGTATTAGATTTTTGTCCGGTTCTACTCTTGAGAGTTCTGGACCATTTGTCTCGCGCGTTGTCTTTTACATCAGTGGCTCTCAGTTAATCTTAGTTTAATCTTTTTCGACTTTTTGTTCAAATAGCCTAAGTGCTTATTTTCCCTTTTGACCAAGTCAACATCTCTAGTTTTCGTGAGCTTTGGAGCGTTAGGCCAACGTCTCCAAAGATTTTGCGAGAGCCACACAAGTTATTCTCCATCAACCCGAAGACGGTCATCTCCCGGACCAGAGACAGCCTACATCATCAGTCAGTACCAGTCTGCTGGCAGACTCTGACCTCCTGCGCCAGAGAGATCCGACGGCAGCTCGTTGCCAGGCAACCGACGAGAGACTCAGGAAAGAACGCCTGGGCCATCGTGCAGTGTTCAGCGGAGCCAGCCAAAGGAGACTCCTTTCCAGTCAGCGCAACGCAAAGTAGGCAAAGCCAACTTCTCTATCTGCTCCAGATCAGGTTGATGTGTGAATAACTTAATAACCAACTAATTTTAGCGTAACATTCGATAAACCCAAACTATACAAATCGAACCTTAGATCGTACGTTCACAGTCCTGCTTTCACCATTATTCTGTTTGTTTTGGTGTGCCGTCACCAAACCTCGTATAAACTTGCATTCACACACACACGCACACACACCCACATTCACACACACTCACACTGGTCTTATTTTATTGTTTCATTGTGTCATTTAGTCTCTATATAGCCTTTGTTTGTTGTCTCGGTAGAATAGTAAATAAACGTATAAAATTTAGACCGATTCATGGTTCGTGTATTTCTTTTGTGTGGGAACTGAAGTCAATTCAATCAGAATTTACGTCTTCATTTCTAAGACTGATCAAATAAGTTACATCAGAATCATTACAGGTTCAATCAAATATTGTTTTCTTCAGTAAAACTGAAGTGGTTCCCCTTTCTATTAACGAGTGCAATTAAAGCATAAACGTCTTCACGCTATAGGTGTGTGAAATACTGTGGGGTTTGGGGACGATGGAATCTGTTATTTCTCTCTTGTCTCCGTTTTCAGTTTTTAGAACTCTAAGTTCTGCTGTGTGCTTCTGAGTATGGTTGATGATGTTAAGGGCTGCGATGAATGGGGATGTACCTATGGAGAAGTTATTATTAGAAAGGGCTATGCTACATTTTTAATGCCAATAACTGCCTTCGCTCAGACGTTCCCACGTCAGTCGTTACGCTTTGTTCTAAATATTCAGATCAGATCAGCAAAGTAAGGACACATTGTTCATTGTATGTAGCGTTTAAACAGTGGATAAAAGCAGCTTCATCACAGAGAGACAGACGTAATAGTGGAATGTTGTGGAGTGAAGCTGAGCATAACTGGTGGGCCTGTTACATCAGGAGTAACAAGCCATATTTCTAAGCACATGCATTATTCATACCAAAAGGACACTTTCCCCTTTTTTTCTTCTGATTCATTGTTAATCGGCTAATAAATTAACCAATTAAAACTGAATTAACTGATAAGGCAAAGATAAAGAACGTGCATATCAGAAAATGTATTGTACACTAGCTGTAGTGCCTTGTTGCACCACCAGGTGGAGAGTCTTACTACTTAATAAGAAATATGACTGCAGCCTGTTTGCTGTGTTTAATTCTGTAGCAACTCGAGAAGGCTGTCGCTGTGACTACAGGCGCTTCTGTGCTAGCAAGCATAGGGCATTATGGGTGTCGAGCTAGCAACGGCCAGCATGACTTCTGTAGTGGTTCATGGTTTCAGCCTAAGTTTTGGGGCTGCCTTCTTGCATCTATGTGGCATATCAGGTGTGGGACATTACAAAGCAAAGTAACTTACTCAGGTGCTATATTGTGCCAGTCATTTAGCAGCTGTTCAGTTGAAGGAAAGGTTGATTGTTATATAATAAGAACTGCAAGAAGTGAGCGTTTACTTTCTCTTTTTTTCTGAATTTTCCAGGGTAATCAAAGTGATTTTGTAATAAAACACTAAGTGTACGTGGATAAAAATGGCTTTATCAGCATAAGGAAAAATCTCAGTTTCATTCATTTTAATGATTATTTGATTATTAATTGTCAACATTACCAACCGATCAACCAATCAGCATTTGACCTATGTATAGAGTTATTCACCGGGGACGACAAGACACAAGTGCGTTTCCGTAGCCTCAGCGCTGACTGACTACCCATAATTTCTTATAAACAGTCACCAACACAGACCCAAAAAATCAAGCTTAACTCTGCCTGAGGACTGTGTTTTTTTGTCTCTATAATCTTACACTGAAAATGCTTTGAAAAGTAATTTCTTTCAACATATCTCAGAGCACATGAGTACTGTTTTATGACAGACTTAAACTAACACCAGTTCATCCTTTAAGAAAGTAATAACATTTAAAGAAGACGTTGTGAGAACCACCATTCCTGATCTGCATTCAAACATGCATGCTTCTACACCAGAATCCATTTCCATCTATGAAAGATAAAATCATGTGAATTACCAGCTGCTTAACAGAGTTTTGTTGCTCCTGCATTACGGTCATATAAGGAGAGGCCTTCTCCTTGGTGGAATACATATCTGGCTCTGGTTCTTCATAATTCAGCAGGTTCAGTGTGGTCTAGATGACGAAAAAGGACATACAATAAGCAGAGAACAAAGCACACTTTTAGAAATTGGCTAATTGTTGCGGTCTTACCTCGTTTGGTAAATTGGCTTTCCTGTTAAACATGAGGGAGTAAGGGGTGAACTTGGTCGTAGGGTTTGTGGACGTCCTGAAGAGAAACAGCACGGGGTCGAGAAAGTCGTCCCAGTCCGCCTGCTTCTCCGTTACCATCTGCATTATGGCTTCCTTCAGCAACGGGTTGGTGCAGTCGTGGAGCGGGTTGAGCTGAGGCTGATCCAGAGGGGAAACCTTCTGCACGATGCTCCACCTTTCACACAGCAGCTTTGTCACCTAGAAACCACCACCATCAGCACTGACAGAACTGACCAACAATTACTTTATTTAAAAGAACTTTGCTGCTCAGGTCCTACCTCATCACAGAAGTCAGCGTTCTGCGTGCACACTATTGTTTTAGGGGCACCGAACCTGATTTAACAGAGAACAAAGTTCACCTTCAGTTTAAAATGTTTTAAAGATGTACTGATTGTCTTTACTAATAGGCACTGGAGGCATTTCATTCTTACTAATTTGGTTGTGTAGATCTAGGCTTACACACTGTGATGTGTTTTTACCTGTATATACATTTCGAGATGCATCTCGCAACTGAGAGAGCATCTGTCTTCTGCACTGGGAAAGCCTCTGGCCATTTACTAAAGTAATCAATGAGAACTGTAACACTTTTGTTGCCTTGCTGGGTCTCTGGGAAAGGACCTGATGAAGCAAAAGAAAAATCCAAAATAGCTGTCAGACGTGCGGAAAAAAATCATCCTGCAGAAATAATTGAATATTACTTGATAACATAAAGTAAGGCAAAAACCTATAATGTCAATCCCAACAATATCCCAAGGTGCATCCACTTTTATGGGCCGAACCGTCCTTGCCAGGTTTTTATTCCTCTCCGTGTGCTGACAGGTCTCACACACTTTAATCTGAAACAGTTGTCACAAAAGTCACACATTGTTATCATTATGTTCCACTGATGTTAGCTCAACACCAGACAAGGAAAGATAGATGTACCCAGTCCACCACGTCCTTGATGATCCCCAGCCAGTAGTACTTGCTCTGGATCCTGTGGACGGTCTTCTTTTGCCCCAGGTGATGGCCGATGTCGTTGAAGTGGCAGTCGAGAAAAATCTGCCTCTTCCTCTCAGCCTCAATCACCACCTCCCTCTTTTCTTCTTTCTTGGGTCCCACATAGTACAGCTTGCCCTCTTGGGGATGCACAGATATGAATGAAGGGAACATGCTGTGAGACCAGCTGCAGCACATGTAGTAGATGTAGTAGTGGTGCGGAGTCAAGCCATGGTTTTACTGTAAGCTGCTGACTAGTTTGTGATATATATTGCTGGAAACTTAACGACCCCACCATCTTCCCTTTGCATAATAACTTTTACCATACAGTATGCATATGATTATATCAAGAATATTGGCCAATATATTGACATACAGATAACTACTATAGAATGCAGACAAATCATACCATACTGCATTCAAAAATATAGGCGTTTAATGTTGTCTTGTTTACTAGGAAAAGTAGATATGTAACTGACCAGAACTTTGGATTTTCTCAAAACAAGTGAGGTTCATTCTTCAATTCGGCATACAAACTATTTACCAAACACCACTCACAGAAAGCCCATAATCCTTTTCTACCAAAGTACAAGCTGACTGAAGTAAGTTTTAGAAGTTAAGAGGTATTAATAAAAAGCAGGTCATATTAAACTTCTAAATTCATGAGCCGATTTTCTCAAAGGCTCCAATAGATTCATCTAAAAGCTTATATTATGTCCTACAAGGTACAGATGTGAACTAAAGCAAGGCGATTTTAAATTGGCAGGTTTTGGGAAGTGAAGTTGGTGCTGCTGGCAGACGGTCACTGGAGCAAAGCAACACACCGGCAAGTCAGGGTTTTAAAGAAGCCTTACCGTCAATGATAAATTTCTGGGCGTATCTTTTGATATTCTTCTTTCTTAGAGGATTCATGGTCTGAGGAAAACAGCCTTTAGCCACAAAAGTGTAAATATCCCCGAGTTTGTTGGAGCTGGACTCCACCACCTCCTCCTCAGCCACTTGCAACGACTCCACGCTCAACATCTCCCACTTTATACAGAGACCGTGAGCCTCAGCCAACACTAATACACCGTTTACCAATCGGCTTATTCAGCAGCACTGCTGGCTGCTGTTAACAAAGACAGAACAAAAGTCTCAACAGTAACAGGATGAAAATACAAAGCCTGTGCCTGGCTTCCTTATCTTCTTCTACTTTTGCCTGTAGCTGGTTGATGTCCCGGGCTTTTTTCGCATTAGCGGCCCCTTCTGGACAACAGGTGCTAGTGCAAGCCCTGCTTTAAATAATACAGGAAATAAAGACATTAGGATCAATGTCCAGATTGAGAGCTTGATTATGAATGTCCTTCTCAGAAGGAACAGTACACTACTGAGTTATTCTGTTACTGTAGACATATATTGTACAGACCGCAGCTTCTATTTATAATAATAACAACTATACAGTCTACATTGGTAATACAGTAATAACAATATAATTATTAGAAATATGGAACCCTAATAATAATGAAATACAACAGCAGTAAACAACAACATTCGAGCATGTTTTTTCCACCTATAGCCTACACACAATTATACTTTGGTGTATATATTGTAAAGGGGGCAGTGGTGGCGCAACAGGTTAAACCTCTGACTGCTGACCAGGGGGTCAGGGGATCGAAACCCACCGCAGCCACTGTTGGTCCCTGCAGCAAGGCCAACCTTGACTGCTCCCTGGGCGCTGCACAGCGGCAGCCCACTGCTCTTGTTAATTTTATGTATAGTAGGATGGGTAAAATGCAGAAGTTGAATTTCTATAGGGAGTAAATAAAAGTTAAATTATTATTATTATTATATTAGAGGTGATGATCTGCATTTGACTTTTAAGCAATATCTTTCAAAATTAAACCAATACTTTATTTCCACACCCACTACCATTCTGACATCCCCAAGGTGTTTTCTATTCATATCAGAAAATTCAGATATCATAGAGAAATGTCAAGAATAAAAGTGGTCTTTGTGCCAGATATATATACATATATGCCATGTGTTTAGATATATGTTTCCAGTGATGGCCTAGTGGTTTGTGAAGTGAACTTGTAACCGGTGGATCACCGGTTCGAGTCCCCGGTCTGGCAAGAGGTTGAGGTGGGAAAGTGAGAGCGACCGCTTGTCCCAGTCACCACCACTGTGGGCCCTCGAGCAAGGCCCTTAACCCCTGCCTGCACCATGGCAGCCCACTGCTCCTGTATGTATATGTAACAGATTGTCATACATAATGATGATATTTCACTAAAATCCCCCATTTGTTATGTTCCTGCTCATGTGTGCTATTCTCGTGTCTAATCTGTGTGTGTGTTGCCGCGGCAATGTGCTCCGCGCATGCGTACTCTGGCCGGAGCCGTAACCTGCATGGCTGGAGAGAGAAAGTGGAGACGTGCCGCTGTAAGCACCGCAGCTCACTGTACTGTGTGATTTTGCATTCAAAACAGGTACGAGAATAGCTGGTTGTTGTGTTTCTTGTATTGTCCGGTAATGTGTTAGGTTAAACATACGTTTTCTGGATGCTTTCATTTAATTTGACGTTAAAACATATAATTTATTTGAAGATATTTTGTAAGTATTATATTTGCCTTCATTTATTTTGATCATTATGTTTTATAATAGTTTTTGTAAGATATTGGTTATTTTTATACATATATAATTATAAAGCAGAGCCGTAACCTTCATGACTGGAGAGAGAAAGAGGAGACGTGCCGCTGAAAGCACCGCAGCTCACTGTACTGTATGATTTTGCATTCAAAACAGAATAAAAGTGATCCAGAGGACAGACCCGGTCCTGAGATTTTTATTACACAAGACACAACGCAGAGAAGGAAAACCACACAGGTCACATATAGTTAAGGTTAACTTTGAATAGGATGAGTCAATGCAGAGAATGAATTTCCCCAAGGGGATCAATAAAGGTTAGATTATTATTATTATTATTATTAGACCTTCCAGGTTCCAAAGAATCCTATTGTATTTAATGTTATTAATGTGAAATGACTGAGTTTTAATGATGTTTATATTTAGTGAAAAACAAATGAGTTTAAACTATCAAGTTTGGTTATTTTGCTAAAAATATATTGCTTATTTAGTCCAACATTCAGTCAAACAACAGGTGTTGATTTTAGTGCCGTTTTTAAGTGTGTCACAATTTATTCTTAATCTCATCAGTTAACCAGCTTTTCATTTTCACAAAACAAACTTATTATATTTGAATTTAACCAAAGTTAACGAGAAACAGTCTTGATGTAGATAAATGAAGTGGAAATCTTCCAGTGACTCAGAGTAGGAATTCTGTCCTGAAACATCTGTCACTTTGGAAGATTCCAGTTTGATTTGTTTAAAGTCTAATATGAGCTTCAGCTGAACTAAATGTACTTTAACACAGGATGAGGAATGTTGATTTTGACCTATATACCAATCACTGAAACTGACTTCACAAGGGACCTTTTCAGAACAAATATGGACATGAGGAAGAACTGCAGCAACCATCAACCCTTTCAGTGAGCCTGTTGATGCTGTTTTAAGTAAAACATGAAAAATATTAACTTATCATTTATTATGTAGTAGCTATTGAATGGTTGCCAACTCTGACTTTTAAAATCAGAATAACATATCTGTTGTTTTTCTACCTGTGTTTGTGAAACACTAGTTTCTTACATTGTCCTTTCTGAGGTTTTCCCAGCAGATGGCAGCACCAGCTCAAACACACAACAGACCTGAGTGGAAATTAATTCCATCCTGAGCTCATTTTCCAATCAGGCTGCATCGGCTTCAGGTCCCATTAATGTCAGATTTAAATCATACAAATTCGAGCTCGTCCCCAGCAGTTGGAGATGCTTGATGAAAGAACCTCATTGTCCCTGAGTGCCGTCCTTTGTACTTAGCAAATTAAAGCAAATCTGATTTAGGGACTAATTGGTATTTTGCAGCAGTTAGAGGGAGGAGACACAATCTGACAGGCTGTACTTCAGCAGTGTGGAGTGTTTTCAGGAGAGAACACTTGGTTGGGCTGTCAGGGAAAAGTTTACGATTATAGACCTTTTTCATTCACATTTTGTCATGTCATGGGTGTAATTAATAAACTAAGACACATTAATATCCTGGCATTTACTAGTATATGATATTCATGGTGTTACCAGATAAGTAGCATTTCACAGCCACTGCTGCTGTTGGAATCAAAATGTTCTGAGCAAAGCAGCCAGTTATATGGACGGACACTTTGCAATGACAAATAAATGTCCACAGACATAAACAGGTGCTTGATATTTTTCTGTCAACATCTTTACGGCTATTTTTATGTTGTCTATGTCTGTAGGTGTGTCTATGTTTTGCCATTCAAACATTCAGATGTGACTCAGATCCACAAACCAGTATGTAGCTTTGGCTATAACAGTTTTTAAGAAAAGCTTTTGCAACTTTTGATGGTACTGACCTCCTGTTAATTATTACAATTGGTATTAATGATAATTTGGCTTCATAAGGATCTGTGAATGTTGTAGCTTCCTTGGTAATGTGCAATCTACAAGCAGATCAGATCACAAGTTCAGGTTCTACACCTACCTGCTAGTTGGTACCACAGTCCCTATGTTTGGATGATGGGAACCTAATTAAACAAAATGAGAATGTCATACTTATACATACTTGTCCATTTGTTTATTGAGGAATATGATCCTATCTGTGAGTGGCAAAAATATGTGAACCTCTAGGATTAGCAGTTAGTTTGAAGTTAAAATTAGAGTCAAGTGTTAACAGTCAGTGGGAGAACAGTCGGTGTGAGTGGGCGCCTTGTGTTAAGTGAAAAACAGGAATCTATTAAAGTCTGACCTTCACAATCCGTGTTTGTGGAAGTGCATCGTGGCGTTAACAAAGAAGAGCTGTTGATGCTCATCAAGCTGGAAATTGTACAAAAACATTTCAAAGAGTTTGGACTCTTTGTGTAGTTGTATTTTATGAGATTACCTTTTAGCCAAAGGTAACTTCTGAGTGACTCAAGGCCTCTCTCACATTGGTGGATGTTAATGTTTATGAGTCCACCATTGGTAGAACGCTGAACAACAGTGGAACCTGTTTGCAGTTTATGAAAGTTCACATGGACAAGCCAGAAGAGAAGAGTTAGAAAAATGATTTGTGGATGGATGACACCAAAATGTAACTTTTTTGGTTTAAATAAAAAGTGTTACGTTTAGAGGAAGGAAAACTCTGCATTATAGCATAAGAACCTGATCCTCTCTGTGGAGCATGGTGGTGACAGTATCATGGTTTGGGCCTGTTTTGTTCCATCTGGGCCAGGACGACTCGCACCACTGATGAAACAATGAATTCTGAATTATACCTGTGAATTTATAGAGAAATTTGTCAGAAAACATGGGTCATGCAGCAAGACAGGGACACTGAGCACACACGTTTTTCTACCAAAGAACAGTTCATGCTTGAAATGACCAAAGTCCTGATTTTAATCCAATAGAAATGCTGCTGGAGGACCTGAAATCAGCAGTCCATGTAAAGAAACCTACTAACATCTTAGAGATGAGGAGATGAAGGGATGGGCTGGATGTGCAGGATGGATCAAGATTTACCAGAATGATTTAGGTGCAGTTGTTGCTGCAAAGGGGGGTCACACGAGATGCTGGAGGAAAAGGTTCACATACTTTTTACACTTGCCGTTTTGTAATAATGGATAATTTTTTTCTATAAATAAAAGACCAACTTTAATGTTTTGTCTCATATATTTAGCTTTATTCTGTGTATCTACTTTGGATTTGTTTTTTTGTTTTTTGTTTTTAATTCTCAAGGTTTCACAAACTTTTAAGCACCACTCTAGGCCTTCTCAAATGTACAGATGTCCTTCCTGGACCTTCAACAATGGGTTGATGGTAAATCATCTCCCTCATATATTTAGATAAGATAAGATAAGCCTTTATTAATCCCACAGAGGGGACGTTTGCAGCATTCACTGCAGCAGAAGGGAGAATGCAAACATATAGGGAACATCAGCAGGAAGTAAAGATAAACAAGAAACATACACAGGTATTGCGATGTTGTACAGATTCATCTGTCTGTGACAGTTGAAAAACAATTATATTGCACAGATTCTTGCATGTGTAGAAATACTAATGTATGAAATACTGATATTTCACAGATTATTGTACATGTGAAAGATATTGATGTTGTACAGAGTTTTTTAAATGTACAAAATATCCATAATGCACAGGTTTGAATGTGTTGCAAGGAACTCAACACAACTTAAGATGTAATATAATAGGGCTGTAAGATACAGCTGTGGAAATAATTATTGTCCCACTTTGTAGTTTTTGGTGGAACCATAATACATTTTCTCCTAAAGGTTTGTAACGGACAGCTGTTTTGTTGATTCCAAGCCAGTTAGCAACGACTCTCCCACTGTATCCTTTTTAATCTTCAAGTTGGCTTTGTTCCCATCATTCTCTCCTGTTAGGCATTGTTGAGCAAAAATTTAAGACGGATTGTTGACTTTACATATACAGCATAGTCATACTGGTGAC
>OMNN01053339.1:0-14865 GCA_900302755.1 Chromis chromis
CCTCTTTCCCTACACGACGCTCTTCCGATCTACAAGCCAGAGTACCCAAAGGATCCACTACCAACATCCTGGTGCCAGACCCCATAGGACACCCTGAGAGGTCCTCTTGTCCATGCCCAATGGTTCAGAGCATTTCTGACCACATTAGGGGGACCAACACAATATTAGGCAGGTGGTCATAATGTTATGCCTGATTGGTTTACATTGGTCCTTCAAAATAAATGCATGTAATGCAATTTAAGTTACATACGTCAATCAGACTGATCAATGTATTTTTGGCTGTTAGTAGAGACTGTTAAGTACCATTGTGCTAATATAGGGCAAATGATTTACTGCCGCAGTTTTAGGCACAGCTCAAAAACGTTCGTCATGTCTTCTTACTAATGTAGGCATTTTTAGGTTCTTTGTTCAGACATATGTCTGAACAAAGAACCTAAAAACGCCTAGTTTTAGGCACAGTTTTCTATTGACTTCTAATTTTCACTCAGTAGCTGGCATCATCTTTTGTGGCAAATCAAGGTCAGGCATGTAATAAACTCACTTGGCATGCAGGTAATCAGCGGCTCTTCCCATTGGCCACCAGGCAGGCATTTAATTACAGGATTCAATTTCTGCATGAACCCCTCTTCACAGTAGTACCGCACCTTGGTGTTGGTCTCATAACGCGACCGCTTCTTCCCAAACACCTTAGCAAAGGGAACCTGGGGGGGCTCGCCACAGGAAGCTGTTGGAAACAACTTTGCCTCTTAGATTCTTGTGATTTAGAAGACCTTACAAAAGAAGGTATTACAAAAGGTGAAGTTCAGATAAGAACTCACAGACGCCCTTCTTGCAGGTGTATGACAAGTGGTAGTTGCACGGCACATCGCTCCAGCGGCCACCATCGTGCCACACCATCACCGCGCAGTCCTCGCCGGACAGGAAGTAGCTATCAGGCTGACCTTTGTACCAGTTCTCATAAAGCTGTCAGACAGAGGAGAGCAGGTTAGAACTGAGTCACCTGAATGAACAGGCAAAATGAAATACACCTTTCTGGTGTATTTCATTCTACTTTGTCTCTGGGATGGGCATGTCTCCCCTCTGGCTGGCTCGTTCCTCACCTGTGCTAAATAGTATAAAACATCGGTTCTCCAGCCACTCTTCTCCCAATTGTCAGCTATCACCGCCTGGTAGTAGATCAGCCAGCTCTCCTGTGCATCTCTTGTGGAGTTCTGTCTTTTTTTCTAAACATAATCTTTGTGTCCAGGTGCACTGGTGCTAGCCGTTTCCCCATGCTGCACTTCTTGATAAAGGATTACAACTTGCAAGCCTGCCTCCCCCTTCTCAAGCCCACTTCATCTCCACCAGCTTGACAAAGACTTTCCCTTCCGCCAGCCAGCCTCACCCACTCCACCTATACCCTAAAAAATCATTTTCCCTCAGTCCTCGTTCAAGACTTCAAGAATGAGGAAAATCAAGAAAATGTTACCAAAACTCTTTCCTGCAAGTCACAATTTGAATATGAACTTATGAAATATTACTGTGAAATAGTAATGAACAATCAGTAAAACTCACCAGAGGGCTCCCATCTGACCAGCGGAAGTCTCCTTCAATGGTTCTGTCATTGAGTCCAATCCACTGATATTCTCTGTATTTATCTATAAGAAACATTAGAACATGTGTTTTATGGATTTATGCAATATACAGTATATGGTATGTTTGTAACTACATAAGTAAGCAAAATCTACATATTTCAAAATCACTAAGATTTAAAGTGTAGTTTATAAATCAAAAATGCACAGAAGATAGCGTCTTTAACCTGGGTTACACACACTGTATTGGATTTACTTCATTAGTGTTGGTGTATATATTTGCCTATAACTCTTCTTGTGGGCGCCCATAAGTACAGGCTGACAAACTATGCAGTAAATGTTGACAATATAGTAAAATTCATCTGTAGTGATAAAAAATCTGTCCAAGCATAAGTTATAATTATTGACAAATACAGAACACTAGTAAACACTTAAAAATGTCATTAATGCTGTATACATCTACATTATAATGTGTATAATAAGCAATTTATTAAATGTTTGCATACTGATACAGGTATGTTCTCAGTGTGGTTTGTTTGAGCACCAGCAAAAAAAGAACCTGTTAAATTTTGGTGTGGATATAGTTATGAATGCAAATAGGGGGACTTAGGTAAAGTGTTACCGTCTCAACAGGAGACAGTTCCAAAGTCTAGGAGCCATGATTTCAAAGGCAAAATCTCATCAGTTTTGAGTCTGGATCAAAGGAAAACCACTAAAGCCTTATCAGAAGACCTCAGACCTACTGGTGCACATAAAATAATCACAAGAATCTTGAATTTGACAGGAAACTAGTGTAAAGAGATCAGAACTCGAGTTGCACAAGACTTTTTGAAGACCCAGTAAAAGCTTTTCAGCTGCAGGATGTTTACCAACTACAGATGAAGACAGAATTACAATACTCTTGAAAAGATTAAATAAAACTGTAAATAATTTTCTATTTCTCAGCTTTGGACAAAGTAGGTTTAGCTGACTCTGCACATGCTGCATGGTCAAAAATATGTTCCTACATTTGAAATGGAGAAAAAGGTATCTACAAATAGTCCAATTTTAGAAAAACAAGAAAGACCAGGATGAAATGCTTGATATATTATGACTGTATATAATATACTACACTTGATGGCATAAAATTGTATACTTAATAGAACACGCTGCTTTAAATTCTTACAAACTTGACTGTGGTTTTGTTACAGCAACTCCTTTACATTTCCTTACATAACAGTATGAGGTAATATGATCCTGCAGGGTAAAAAAGCAACCGCCAGAAGAATGTCAGATAACCATCTCATCGCCCGGCTGCCAGACGAAATACCCCAACAGCAACTTCAAGACGGTGGCATTTTCCATGAAAAAAACCAACTGATTCAATAAGATGGAAGACATGAAAGTCGTTGTTGTGTCTATTATGGACGAATGGGAGTGGGCTCGTTGTTAAATGACTTTCGAGGGTCTGAATCAGAGGAATGTTAGGATGGAAGATCACTCGTTTGATACCTCCTGCGATATGACTGTTGAGGTGTAGCAAAACCCAAGTGCTCCACTGGTACGTTTGAGTGTGGTAATGCACTGCAATGAACTGCATTAAAAACCCCTACAGTGGAGCTTTCAAGGATGTTAAAACACCTGAAATCTGACGGTTGTCTGGCGAACAGCAATAAAATTCACTCTGTCCTTCACATTACTTTTGTGTGATATTTCAAAAGCAATGCTATAATGGTTTCTTTTGATGATTTTGTTCAAGACATTTTGTAATAATTTGACATTAGAGGGCAATCCATTGTGCTAATTGTACTATATCTCACCTAGGTTTAAGTTTTTGGCAATTAATCTCAAAAATTGGCTCAACTATCAGTTAATTAATGCCAAAATAATCTAAAAAGTGTGGTATGCTTTTTTTTTTATAAAGACCTCATCAATAACCAAACATGTATTTGGCTCCAAAACAAGGCTATATTGTTTTTACAGCACATATTTTGCATGGATTATACATTGATATGGACATTTTCCTATGCATTGATTTAAAATGTTGAATGCATTTGCCTGCTAACTGTTTCTTAGGCTCCAATCTATAACATCTAACTCATCCAGTGAGATTATCTTTGCTTCCAGATCACTAAACCTGAGCCTTCTCCTCAGTTAAGTTTTACCATTGATGTAGTCCTGCTCCTCAGGGGTCATGACCGACAGTAGATGTCCGCCACACATCCGACAGTGCTGCTCAGCCGCCTCCCAGCTCTGCCGCTTGCTAAAGTGACGATAACAAAAGCCCTGAAACTTCTCCCAGCCCGGCTCACACACCTCCAGGTCTGGACAGAAAAAATATTAAGAAATGAGTAAAGTATGAATTGTAGTAATGATCTTGCTACTATTTGGAAGAGTGTGTGTGGGAACTACACCTGTCTGGCACAAGTCTCCTCCATAACCGGGCAAACAAAAGCATCTTATTGATGCACCGTCAACACAAGTGCCTCCATTCAAACAAGGGTTCTCCAGGCATGAGTCTGCAGACATGAAGATGGTGGTAGTAACAGAGCTCAGGTCATTTCAAAGCACATTTTTATATGCAAATATACAAAATGTGTATTTCTTTCATTGGATTTACTTGTTAGCAGCCATGTACACCAACGTTTAGCTTTATATTTTCCATCGAAATGCTTTCACTGCCTCATTTACAGCATAAGCATGTAATTTTCAAATCAACAAGCACCAGCAGATGGAGCCATTACATTAGTTATGGTCCCTACTAATTAGTTACTGTGTGGTATATTATGGCTTTATTGTTGCAAAATGTGTTGTGATTCCCTTATCATAAAGAAGAGAAAAGTGTTAATACAGTCATAGTTTGAAAATATCTTAATACTTATGCAACAGTGCGGTGAATCTGGAAATTTAAATAGCCTGTAGTGATTCTGTACATGAGGGATGGACCATTCTTCAAGTTTATACAAACACTTTTGAGCTATATTTTTTCTAAAATCTAACTAAATCAACTACAAGCATTTTTCAATACACATAATTTTTTCCACTTTAAGTGAATAAATATTGTCACTGAAAGTTGACTTGACATGACTGTTTTTTTTTTAAAATACAGAATTATCGCTCTAAAATATAAAAACTGTTTAGTCTGGGGTTCTTTTCATTTTTCAGGCTCATTCACTGATCATATTTTCAGTGACTAATAATGCAAAGACTTCTATGTAATTTATAGAAACAACACAAATCTGTACTAATGGCTTGTCATGCCTGATTTGTACATTGTTCTGACAAAAGCGTGAATATAATGAATAAATGTGTGATGTGACGTCTCAGAGCAATTTAAAACTCTTTGCACGGAGTTGTTTATAATTTCTAAATCATTTAAAAGAGAACAATAAAACCCCTGTTATGCAACACAGTGAGGAGCCTCCAGTAGTGAGCCTGCTGCGAGTTATTCTCTAAGGATTAATTCAAAATGGGAAGCTAATCTGCTGAGTCAGCTTGAGGTGCTAAATTGCAGGACGCAGTAAATCTCCCGATTTGACATTTTCAGAGGAGGACCTTCTCCATCCCAAAACAACAATAAAGCATACTAACAGCAGCTGTTGTTTCTGTTCAAATCTACCTGAAAGGGCTCCTTGTCGCACAGCAGAAACTTTGACAGCAGGCAGAGATGCAGTCTGCTCCTCCAGCTCTTCCCTATTATTCTGGGGGTGAATGGTGGGAGCAATGATGGTCACATCGCTGCTGTCGGTGGTGAGACTGGAGATCTCCTCCTCTTCGGGACGCCATGTGCATATTTTATCAAAGGGCTCGTCTGTGCCGGTCTCCCCCTCACCATGTTCTGTTGAGACAGTTCATCATATGTGCACAGGTTACTTTTAAACACAGACAACTGCACTTTAGTGTGTTTTTAACTAAAATATGGATATTGAACCTATGTTTATTCTTAAGTTTAAAGGCAGCAACCAAGATTAGTTTTCTGCCATTTAATCAGTTCATTTCCAAGTATCAAATCCGATATTCAGCACTTTTCCAGTTATTGATAACATTATGTTCTTGACAAGTTCCTGATTAAACGGAAAAGTCACTACTTTGGCTCTGATGCAGAAGCCTCTGTCTATCTGTTGTCACAAATTAAAGCCTATCGACACTGAAGGACAAATGTCTAAAAGGTTATTGTTAATTATGCGAATCATAATTAAACAAAAGCATTTCATTGAAGTCTTGTGTTGTAGTTTGTGTTCTTCTAAATTTTGACACACAGATTTCTATTTCACCTCACTGCAGTTCTGTTTAGTACATTTTTAATGCAGTTGTGATTTAAGTTAAAATCTGTAGTAACTTTTTGTTACACCTATAGTCATACCTGCCGATTTTTTTAAAAGCAAAATCTCACTTGAAACACCTCTCTGACATGTAGATTGTTATCAGGTCAAATCTATGGACTGTATATAAAGTGTTGTCACACACTGGCACTTTGAAGCCTAAAGTTTGGCATTTGGCCATCGCAATTCTGGTCTTTGGACAAGGTGAGCGACGGGTGGATCGGAATGAGAATTTAAGGAAACTACAGTCACCTATACAGTAGCGACTTGTCAATAATAAGGTAACTCCGCCCTAAATCATCTATTTTAGTCTAAATGGGGCCATATTTACAAAATGAACATATTGCTGTCTTGCATTAAAAACTCAAAACTACCAGTTTAGACCATAAACTCAGAAGAAAAATGCTTAGTGACGTAACAAATCAAGTGAGAAGTCCGGTCATTTTCTCATAGACTTCCATAAAATTGTACTTCTCTTTGCAACCATAGGAGCTGCCTCCTGCTGGCCATTAAAAGAATGCAGGTTTAAGTAAATTCCACATTTGCTTAAGTTTTTCAGACATAAAAGCAACATCCATCTTTTATATACCATCAATGGTCATATTGCTGCCATAAAATCAGTATTTCTACTACAAAAAATGGCACAATGGTCTAAACACATGCGGAAATTTGTGTACGGTATGATTTTAAAAGAGCTGTCTCCCGTTCTACATCAGTTAATAAGTATGTGGCTTATTTTTTCACCTCATCTCATTTCACCAAATGGGAGGGTAGAGGAGAACTGCTTTAAATCTTACCATTAATACTGCTGGTCGTAATCTCCATGACATCTTGCTCCTGAGAGACGTCATCAGATTCCTCAGCGACAGGAGGCTCTGCGCTGTACTCCCGGTCAGATCGAGACTCCTGTGGTGTGGCGGAGGAAAGCTCTGGTTCCCAACCCGGTGAGAGGGTCAGATGAGGGATGAGTGTGATTTTTATCTCTGATGGAGGAGGTGCATCGGTGCCGATCTCGTCATCTGTTCCCTCGGAAGTGTGGTCCGCTGAGAGAGTTGGGTTCGTCAACAGGAGTTCTGGTTTCACGTGCGGGTTTTCTCCTGATGATTCACCCGATTCCTCCCCGGTGTCTTCCTCCCTCCCCTCTGGATCACTGTCTGTGATATTTTGGGTCGTGCTGAGGAAGACTATTGGGCTTTCTCCTAATCCCTCTTGTTCAAGTTTATCCTGAATGTCCTCCAGAGGTTCAGACCCGGATGAAACATTACTTTCAGGTATGAAAGTTATGATCTCTGGAGAGCTGGCCTCAACCTCAACAGAAGGAGGAGACAGTGTTACAGATTCTGGGGATGGGGATGGCAACAAAGTGACTGGATCGCTGTTAAGGACAGGAGCATCTACAGTGGAGCCTGAGTCTTCTGTGACTGTGATGACCTCTGTTGTTGGGATTTCTGCTGGATGAATGTGTCCACTCTGCTCTGTTGCATCATCTGGTGCTGCCTCCTCTGAAGTGCTATTCAAATCCTCATCACCCTGGTCAACTGGGATGGACGACTCTATTGTTACACCTGAGTGGTCTTCAGTAGTATCATAAGCTGTGATGAAAAAGACATAATCTGAAATATTTATGTAGAATTCTGAAGCAGTTTAGATTTAAAATGAAACATTATCAGTAAATATTGCAAAGTGAAAATGAAATAGGATAAAGCCATCAGAAATTTATAAAATATTGACTGGCCTGAATACAAGCTGTGCAGAAGACTACTGTCATTTGTAAACATTTACTTTATATTTCATTTGTTGTTAAGTATTTCAACACTTGGGTTTAGAGTGAAATCTTGGATAGATTGCTACGAAATTTGGGACAGACACTGACCATCTTTCAGTCTTCTGACTTTTCATGTAGCACCACCAATTGGTCAATTTTTTTTATTTCAGCCCTACCTTTACTTTGAAATTATCATTTTTAAAGAGTCCTTTTCTAGATACTTAAACCCAAGTTCCATGATAATTCTTCCAATGCTAAAGGTCACACTCACTCCTTAATATTCAGTTTACTTACTTGAATCAGATGTAGGGGCCACTTCAGAGATGGCAGCAGTGTCCATACCAACCAAACTATGCGTCACAGAGTTCTGCATTTCTTCATCTGAAGGAAGATTTGCACTCTCCCCTTCAGACCCGTCTTCAGTTGGATGGCTCTCGGGTGTACTGTTATCAAAAGATGGCAACAGGGTGGTGGAGTGAACATCTGTTTCCTCGGTGTGGGGTGAAGTTGTCACCACATATATCTCCTCAACAGTACCAGTGCTGGTTTCTTCTGTCTGTCCTGAAACATCGTAAGAGGTGCTCGAGTAGACCATCTCTGTTCCAGAGGTATGTTCCAAGTGGACATCTGGAGTGTGGTCCTCTTGTAAAACAGGGAGATCACTCTCCTGATGCACCTCTGAAGTGCTGTTGAACTGCTCATACAAATCAGCTCCAGATGTTGCATTAACAGCTAAAGTATCCGGGCTTTCAGTGTCAGAAATGTGAGGCTCTAAGGTGTCTTCACTTTCTAAAGTTGTTGCATAAGTTGAGGGTATAGTGGAGTCTTCACCCACAGTTACTTCACCATCATCTGTTGGGGAGGTTGTTGGATGTACATGAGACTCTTCATCATCTGTGTCTGGGTTTTTCTCAGCTGCTGGCTGATAGGACTCAGGGTAGCTGGCTTTCTCTATGGGTGTCCAGGTATCCTCGGTGGGCAGGTGCTCTTGATGCTCAGACAGAGGAGTCACGGACTGAGGAAGGTCTACCGTGAGGAGCGGCTCTTTGTCATAACCTATTGTTGTGGAGAGAGTCTCAACAGGGCCTTGTTTGACTGGATTTGTCATCAGGGCACGTTGTACCTCTTCAGCTATTGTGGTTGTTACCTCACTCTGGCTGACCTCCTCCTGAGCAGGATTAGTAAAGAAAACAATGTCTTGGCCAATGTCCTCTGGCTCAGTGGCAAGAAAATCCTGTGGAGATTCTGTGTACAGGCCATTATCACCTGGAGAAAAGGGCAGAATTAAAAAACATTAGTTATAATGCCAGGATTTCAGTTGTTCTCAGTGTCTATGACTTGTGACCACTTACAATGAAACATTTGTCACTTTGAACACACTAATGCTGTGAATTTGTGCTCTTGGGAGTTTGGCACATTGAATACAGAAGCAGTAGTAAGATTAATATTAGGCTCAGCCAAAGCATGTTGGACAATTAACCAAATATTTGAAACCTAATGTACTTGAGCCATGAGCTGTCGTGTGCAGACTGAGAAAGGCTTTATGAGTTGTGAATAGTTCCATCAGCACTTTTTCTTACATGTAGCCTTCTCAGATTGAATGATTTTAGATGAGGTTCAATTATTCAGTATTTCACGATAAAAAAGTTAAAATTAAAGTACAATTTTTATGCCACATCACTTTTCTGTCCTATTATTGTCTTCAACATACTATTTATTTTAAGTGACTTTGGAGAGAACTGCCAAATAACAGCAGGTCAGCAAGCAGAAAATAAACCAGACTTCTGAAATGATGTTTCTCTTACTTCTGTAGCAGTAGGCATCATGTCGAGAATTAGTCTCAGGGAAACCTGTCTGGTTGCTGTATCGATAGACGGTTCTGACTCCAGGTTCACCACCTCCACAGCGCTCTCTGGGGGTGACGATTGGGTACCGCACGCTACCATCTGCCAGCCACCCCGGGCTGCAGTGGTTCAGTCCATCGTTCCAGGCTGCGTACAGCTGAGCTGTGGTCGCCAGCTCTGCTCCATGACTCAGACAGTAGGCCTTGGCCTCCCAGAAGGTGAAACGCTGGGGGGCGGAGCCATGGAACACCTCACCTTTAAGTAGAAAGACAGGTGTCAGGTTTTTATCATATTGTAATGGTTACTTTTGCTGCAGTTTTACATGCCAGGCATGATCAGATAAGGAATCTAAATCAAGACTTTTACAACTTGGGTTCATATTTTGGTAGTTTTGTCGTTATTTATTTATTTCCTCTTAAATTTTGCTTTCTGTTTTATTACTGTAATCAAGGCATGCATCAAGACCACTATAGCAGCAATATGAGTGATTAGATAAGTTGTGAACAAACACACAATTTGACTATAAACCACAAAAAGAGAAAACAAAGTTAAATGTTAAAAATGTCCCTAATGTTTTGCAGTGCTACTTCCTGCCTTTATGTTTGTCCGATTATTGTTTCTTTAATTATATGTATGCAGTTTTTATTTGCAATGCGTAATTATAGTTGACTTATAAAGTATTCTTCAGTGTTTTTTATAACTATATGTCAAATAGTACGTGGACACATGAGTAGTACACTCATGTCATAGTTTAAACCAGGAGTCTCAAACTGCGGTCTTCAAGGGCCACAATCCAGCATGTTTTAGATGTTTCCCTCTTCCAACACACCTGATTCAAATGATCAGCTCATCATCAAGCTCTGCAGAAGCCTGATAATGATCCTGATCATTTGAATCAGGTGTGTTGGAAGAGGGAAACATCTAAAACATGCTGGATTGTGGCCCTCGAGGACCGCAGTTTGAGACTCCTGGTTTAAAATCTCATTCCAAAACTGTACCAACTTTAACTCTTTCAGATGCCCTTTTCTCCAACTGCAGGATTTTTCCATATGTTCAGCCACAAGGGCTTAAAAGTAGATTGTTCCAACATGCATTTTTCACACAAGAATAGTTAAATGTACTATATACTATGTACAGTGATGGTTGCACCTGATATGAGTCAGGTAGCTCAGATTTTAGTTTCACTGAGGCATTAAAACGGGCCTGGTAGCTGATAAAGATTATAGAGTCATAGGACACATTTATTTCTTAGTCTTTTTAATTGTCATGTTTGTATCTAATTTATCAAAGTTTGCAAAACAGTAATCATTCTAACTACCCCATAAATAATAACCGAATAACAGAAAATCAGTGTTCTGGTGCATTGATCCTGGTTTTGTTCAAAAGGGCGTTGTCATGTTTAGACAGGAAACAGACTGTAGACACAAATTTGGAACACTATTACTTTATAATTGTATGTTGTGGCATTAAGATTTCCCTTCACTGAAATCACAGTCTAAAACCATGACAAAACAGAATACACAAAAACACATACTATACAGTGTAAGTAGATTAAACAGGTTAAGCCACTCATATTTTTTGTACTGATATCACTGAATTCTCAAATCGCAGCACTTAAATCTTGCAACAACATGTTATTATAACTCATAGGAGTGAGCAAGCGTAGAAAAAAGGGCAAAAGTTTTTTAAACTACAATAACTACATTTTAGAATTTCCTTGTGGTTGTCTTACCCTGAATGTTCTCTATGTAGCAGTAGACGTCATACAGCTCATCAGGCTCCAACAGTCCATAATTCCTCACTCCTGGCATTCCATCCATGTCTCCAAAACAGCCCTCTCTTGGCATTTGAATGGGATATCTGCGGACAGCAATGTCACCCGTCACTGAAGCACCACTTCTTCTGTAATGGCAGCACCCAAAACATCACACTTGTATGAGCACTTTTCTGAGTGTTGAAATGCCGTATTAATGTTTGGTCTGAGATCAGATGAGTGCCTCTCAGATTCTTGATGATCTGTGCGTTGGGATGTGCAGATGTAAAGAGCATATCAAATGTTAGCTGGCTGAGTGGTGCACCATCAGTCCTCCAAACTGACTGACCTCCATCATGGATGCTCTCTTAGCTAAACGGACAGCAGCATGTCAGTCTAGCAATGGAGAGTTGTTGTTTTGCATACACAGAACAATCCTGAGTTGTACATAACATGAAATGCAGAATTTGAAAGCGAAGTGGCCTAGGAGTATAGAGCGATATGTCCTGTTTGACACTGGACCATTTTCTCCCACGTTCTAACCTGACTGAGTGGTCTGAAACCCAGCCGGCATCACACTGCTCGTATCCACTGTTGTAGGCTGCAAGGAGCTGCTCTGGGGTGGCAATTTCAGCCCCAATGTCCTCACAGGCCTCTCTGGCCTGCTCAAAAGTGAAGGCATACCGGCTGGATGCGTCACGATAATGGAACACCACTCCTGTAAAAACCCAGAAAAAGAGCTTTGTGAATTCTGGACCATGTTGTGTTTTGTGTCGTCATTCCACCATTCGAACATTAGAAGTGTTAAAATCATCAGTATGTTATTGTTTTGATCAGGCGTAATATACAATTAATGATTTTTCAGCATGGTGAGATATAGTTAAACAATGTAGACGCAGAAATCATTATCACAGCCTGCTCTTGTCACTTGTCAGCAGAGGAAAAGAAATGTTATTGTGAGCTGTTAGTTCTGGTCCTGTTTGTGTTCACACTGACAAGAGGATTTGTGGATATGTGAAATCATATGCACAGACAGACAACTCAATAATTGGACAGTTTATGCAGCTGCCATCCTGCATTATCAGCACTATGTGGAGCCAATGGGGAAATCAAATCCTTATTACTGCACTTTAGTCTGCATATGTGTTACCAAGGCTTAATTTGCATTAATACATATGTCGCTTATTAGATCACTTCTTTGGCAGGTAATAATCATTTGATTTCACGTTCAAATTTACATATCTGTTGCTTTCACACACACAGATAAGGTGATGATTTACCTGGAAAAAAAACAATGAATTTACCATCCTGACCTGAGCAAAACTAGATTTGTAGGTAATTACTAATACTGGTAAATTTTCAGTTCATTACCCAGCTGTACTCAGACTTCCTGTCTAATTAGGCACTGAGTAGGATTTTAAACTCTCTTAAAAGTTTTATATGCACAAAGAAACAAGTGGTGCCATACAAAGCTGTATTTTTTTTTATTTCCTCTTTGATTGCTATCCATATAAAAATCCTGCAATGGTTAAAAGTTGTTTTCACTCAGAATTTTCCTGTTGGGCCTGTCTCATCCTCTGTTTGGGAGACAATCCCAGATGCTTCCCATTGAAAAGGTTGGAATACAAATCAGAATACAGTCATATGGCTCATTTCGGAAGATTTTGTCATAAGATTTGCATCGTCTAAAAACCTAAATAACCTTGTTGCAATTTTAAGATTAGTGAGTGTTACAATGGAGTTTCTATTGTCTACACTTAATGCAAACATAGTGAAAGTAGCATTCAGAGCCTGATATATTAGTTCACAAATCACTGTGGTCAGGTTATCCATAATCTATTAGTTGGCTGGTGCACTGAGTGAGACGACCATTCATCACGTATGCTGAAAGTGGACTGCATAATGTAGATACAGTAAAAGAGACACAGCAGCCTTCTCCAGGTCTCCAGAGACCGTTTGTCCTTTTCATGATGTCCTGTGGAATACTGTTCATTGACCCAGAGTCGAGACACCCTACATATTGACTCACACATGCCAGTACTGACATGGCTATCTGACTTTTTTTTTGCTAGATTATCCTGACGTTATTTCTTTTACAAAAGAATTAAACCTGGTGAAAATTGTTGCAGTTTGTGTTGTTTTCAGAAGATTTATTTTGGTATGCATATGGCTCAGTGGCACTCATTGCTGTCCTGTCAGAAAAACATATAACATCACTCTATGCTTCGCCAAGACTGCACTATTTACTTGACAAGTAAGAAGAATATGTGTGTGTGGGTGTCAGTTCCTCAGAAGTCTCAAACAGGTTGTAGACAAAATACCAGTACAACCTAACAGTATAATTCAATAGCCCAGGTATATGTATCGATATGTCTGCATTGCCTACTTTGGTCTATTCCTGTGAGACGTAAACATGTGCAGATTGTGAATACAAATTTTTTATCCTAGGACAATAAAGAGTACTTATCTGTCTAGAGACTAGCTGGTGAATATAATGGAGCATTTAGAAGCTAATGAGCCAGATATTTCCCTTTGGAGACCAAAAATAGAGCTAAAGAAAGTGAATATTGGCCAAAACACAACTCCAAATGAGATAGTTTCTCTTTTAGATGTGTAAATAAGCAACTGTTTGCTAACAGACTCGCCAACATCAACTTAAAAGGTGATGATGCATCAGTGCTGCTGTCCCAAATAATCTGTTATTGCAGGTTTAACTTGAGAGTAATTTCTGAAACTGTGTATATCCAGGACAGCAGAAACACCAGCTTCAAAAAGGTAGCTACAGAATCCGTTGCATGGTCATTCGTTCTTGCTGTTCTCTCCCTGCCAATGTATTCTTAAAATACACATGCGTATTATAACTTTAATAAAAGTGTCTGCGCTATTAGTGCTTTGCTATTTTATTCATTTAGTATTTGTGATGTTAGGGTTAGGGTGTGTTTATGTGCTACCCAACATCCTGTTATTCTGTCACTCTGATAAACAAAAAGTGTTTCCATCAACATCTCACCTTTCACCTTGACCTGAACCACGTCGTCAGCATCCTCCAGGCCCTGCTGCACCTCGCAGCGGTAGAATCCGGTGTCATTGTGCCTCAGGCTCTCCAGACGCAGGGTGAGGTCGGCGGGGGAGTAGGCGTAATTGAGCAGCGAGGCTCGGTCCTTGTAGGCCTCGCTGACCCTCACTCTGTCGCCTCGGGCCACCAGGATCTCCGTCTCTCGCCCGTGAGTCAGAACGCTCCATTTGACCCGGGGGACAGACAGCACGGCATGGCGGCCATTGGTGGAGGGCGACGGCGGCGGGTGGGTCAAAGACACCAGGCAGGGTAAAGTCAGAGCACCGCCCAGCACAGCGAACACAGGTGGGGTGGTGGGAATGGTTACCTGGAGAAGCTTCGAATCATCTGAGGAAAGGCAAACTTTAAAGTATATATATATATAAAGTGATATTTTGTAAAATATACTTTTCTAATTCTCTTCTTGAGAGTCAAACAAGAAGATAATGATCACCCTTGTGTCTGTGTGTTATTTACAAACCTAGAACCAGGAGACAGTTAGCCTAGCTTAGCATTAGGCCTAGATGCAGGGAAGAACAGTTGGTGTGGTACGGTGCAAATTTTTAAAAAAAATAG
>OMNN01053340.1:0-12368 GCA_900302755.1 Chromis chromis
TAACAGAACTATACACCGATCAGCCACAACATCATGACCACTGACAGGTAAAGTGAATAACATTGATCATATTGGTACTGTGTGGTGTTCTGATTGAAAACCTTGGATTTTAACATCTGTGTTGATGAGACTTTGCCACCCAAATAAACATTGTCCCAGAACAAGCACACTCCCTCATGCAAATGGAAATCCCAAATGTCACTGGCCTACCCCCACAGGAAAATGCACCCCACCACATGGTAACAACATCAAACAATCAGGAACATCTTGAGGAACAAGACTTCCAAACTTCCTAGAGCCCATTCTGATCAAGCATCAACAAGATGCAGTGGAACAAGTTTGATTGACAGAGGCCTCACTGCACAAGCCAGAGTACCCAAAGGATCCACTGCCAACGTCCTGGTGCCAGACCCCATAGGACACCCTGAGAGGTCCTCTTGTCCATGCCCAATGGTTCAGAGCATTTTGGACCAACACAATATTAGGCAGGCGCTCATAATGTTATGCCTGATTGGTGTAAATGCAGACACGCTTAAAATCAAATAGCAATGAAAGAAGAATACATTAACGATGCTAAAAACATATAACTAGAGCTACCGCCCCATGGTTGTACTCCCTCCGCCAACCTGTCAAGTTGCAGTTTACATCCCTGCCTGCCTGAACTTGATCTTTGACCTTTTGGACGTAAATGTCATCACTTTGTCGTTTTATATTAGACATTAGTGTGAAATTTCATCGTAATTAGTGCATGAATTATTGACTGATGACCTTTCATGACCTCGCCAACCATGACCTTTGACCATCTAATTCTAATCTGTGTCAGATGGACAACATGAAAACATATTGCCTCTGGCCACAGCTGTCACCAATACGAAGGCATAGAAATCAGTACATGATGGGAAATGAATGCCTTTTAATGATGAGACTGAAGTAGATTTAAGCTTTACATAAAGTCAAATGTATCTACTTAAACAGTTAATTTATGTTTGAATCTAAATCTGGAGAGCTGTTAGCGCGTGTGTTTGCATATTTGTGTGCTTGCTCATGTGGATTTCAGTCTGTCACTTAAAGAAGATGCGAGGGTGATAATGACAAAGTGCGTGTTCAGGTGAATGTGCAGGAGTGTCGTTGCATAATGTGCTAAATTAGGCATTTTTACATACACACACAGACACACAAACACAAAATCCATTTACTTCCTGCTACTCTATCAGCAGAATGGCTAAATGAAAAGGTTATTTACTTCCTCTTCATTCTGCTCGCCGGCTCCATAGATGAAGCACCCATTTTTTTTTTTTTTGTACACGTTTCTATATTAATTTATAAATGCAGCAGTGTCTCTTTTCTCCAGAGACATGCTGCTCCCCTCCTCCTCACCAGCCCCTCGCTATCTGTCTGTCCCTTCCTCTTATTGATAATGAGAGTGTTTCAGGTTGTCTGGCTGGACGGTCTAATCTCCTGCCTGCTGTCAACTTTGTATCTATTCATATCACGGTAAGAGAGAGAGAGAGGGCAAGGCCTGATGTTCCCACAGGAAACAGCCGGTGACTCCGAGTGCAGTTGCCTCCTAATTATTGCTCTCCTGACCTCTCCACATATCTGTGCATATCTGGGATGCCTGTACTGTCCTGCTGCACAGCTGACATCCATTTCTAATTTTATATGTGGAGCTGACTTTGTAACAACGACAGACTGATTGATAGTAGGATAGCATAAGGGGAAGTAGAGAGAGGGCAAGAAGACAAAGTGGTTGTAATTTAAGCTGGTGTTTAACCCTCTGAAAATCTGGGCGTTTTTTGCTCCTGACACATTTAACCCACTGTGGGCTCAATTTTGAGTCCTGCACCTTCATGGGAATAGCACAATCATAGTTAAAAGTAGAGTGATCTATCAAAAATGTCTTCTGTGCAGTAATACACAGTTATTATGGCATAAATCATAAAAAAAAATTTTAAACGATTGATTGATGGTTGGTTGGTTGGTTGTTTGGTTGGTTGGTTTTTTAAATTATTATTTTACAAAAGCCTGGACTCAGTATATCCAACATTTTTCCGAGTTCCCACAGGTATAACCAGTACTGGAAATAAGTTGTTACTCTACATTCTATAGACATTTTACCTCTTACAAGTTTAATTTGTCTCCGTACTTTTCTCCTATGTGCATATCTGTGTAAGCACTGCCTGTAGTTCAACCTAGTTTAGCCGAAAAAGCCCGAGAATTTTTGTCACGTGACTGTTGGTCGCAAATGAGTCACTAATGACTTTATGGTTGCACTGAATAATACATACTTTATTATATTATACAGGATGTATTTAATGCAAACTATTTATTTTTGGCAAATGTTTAAATGAGAATGACATGCCTTTTTTTTTTTTTTGCTTCGATTTGGTGAAGTTTTTCCTAACAGAGCGGCACATCACAGATGATTAGTTTGTGATCTGTTGGAAGAGGGAAACATCTAAAACATGCAGGATAGTGGCCCTCGAGGACCAGGATTCCCCACCCCTTCTTTAAAGGATGTCAGAAATTAAAAAACAATGTTTATACAGCTTCCAGCTCTGATAAACTGTGTAAATTTTGCAATTTCTTTCAAAGACAACGTGCCTTTCAAACCCACTGGCAGGTTTTGGGGTTCATAGGGTTAAAGACCATTAAATGTGACGTGATAGAAGTGTGATGTAACTTATTCAAATGTCAGGCCATATACATAGTGTTATACGTCTAGTAAACAGGGTCATTTTGGACACAGGATAAGAGTTTACAGTCATACCAGCAGCTCTGTGAGGCTTTACATAGCGACTACACTGTTAAGAGTCAATCATAGACACCATTCATTAAATCCTCGACATAACTTCCCGAAGATGTTTGCATACTCTCCTAACTTAATTAGCTTTGGTTATATTAAGCAACAGGCAATTCCTCCGCGCCTCCCGTAACATCAGCCTCTTTATGTGCTTATCAGAGCTCTAACTGTCATCTCTAATATGTCATACTGCATTGGGTTCTGCTGTACGACGTGATTCTTTATTATCAGTCTGCTTTAATACACATCCGGGTTTGATGGGTCCGTCCCTCCGCAGATGCCGCCTTATGTTGCTCGCTCTCAACGCTCCCCGTCTCGTTATGTCTTTCTCCTTTTCTCTGTCTCCAATTACTCTTGGATTAACTCCATTAGAGAAACCATCAGTTGTGTAATTGGCCAATCAGCATGAACATCAGGCTCCTCATCAAGTTTCATAACAAATATGAAGACCAGCTAGAAACGGGAGTGCGCCGTGACCCTCGTGGGAGACGTTTTAGACATGAGACCTGCGATCCACCCTCAGCTTGATCTTTCCGTCTCCGTCTGCTGCTCTTTATTTTTATCCTCTCTGCCCCCTCTATCCTCCTGATTTCCGGTGTTCATCTCCTTATCTCTTCTTTCGGTGAGCGGTCCATGGTGTGGATTTATGCAGAGGTGTCGTTCCCCTTTCTTTTCACTCTTTCTCACGGACTCTGTACCTCTCTGTGTCCTAGCCTATCCCCGATGTCCCACTGTCCAAATCTTATCTAAAGGATGTAATCAATACATGAAATAACAGAGATCTATCCCTCAGCCTCTCTCTCACACACACACAGACACACACAGACACACACATTACCGGCATCATTAGATAAACATGATGGCTGTGTAAATGTAATTAGTGTTGAATTAACTATAATTAGCACCAGCCAAATGCAAGCAGGATTATAGACATGCTGCTGTACAAGAAAGGTACATCTTGTACTAGTTTTGATGTAAATGTGGAGCATGATCTGTCCCATTTTCTTCCCTGTGACTTTACAGCCACTTAATCTTCGCTCCAGGTGACAGGCTCCAGTTAAGTTACGCTTTATTCATCCTGTCGGGGAACTTTAGCCGACAACAGCTATTTTCTAAACTCACTTAAAGAGCGTGTTTGTTGTTGTGGATGAATGAATTGTTCAGGAGTGACTTCACCGTTCTCGGAGGAGTCACACAAACCAACCCAGCTGCTGTATGCACCTCCCAGCTAGTCTTTAATATGTATTAGAATAATGTAATTGTGTGGCGGCCGCTGCCCTTTGGCTCACTGGGGAATTTCCACCACACGTCTGTGGAGCCTGAGGACTGGACGCAGTTTGACCTTGTGATAACACTTCATAGCCGAGGTTCTTACTTCCTCAAAGCTCAAATTAAAGGACAGCACTGATAAAGATATTTATTGAAAATTCCCAATTTCATCACACAAAGCAAAGGTTAGTTACAGAGCCTCTGAGAGCCCGCTGAGTGTCCAAGAGTTTTACTACTCATCATGTTCTTGTCCTTTGCCCTTTACTTTGCCAGACAAGAATATTGGTATTAGATGATTTTCCATCCATCCATCCATCCATTATCTGTACACCGCTTAATCCTCTGCAGGGTCGCCGGGTGGCTGGAGCCTATCCCAGCCGACTTAGGGTAGATGATTTTGTGAAATCCTTAATCACATCTATTGTCTATAACATTTGCACATGGCTACATTTATGTCCAGGGAAGATTGTGATTACAGAACATAGACTATGGTGACAGTAGGGTGAGTGGTAGGCACCTAACAGTTGATTAAGGCTAAGAAAAGTTGTGGGTTATCGCACTAATAAATCCAGGAAATTTCAGTATGCTTGTGTGTGTGTCTGTTCTTTTCATATCTCAACAGCCATTCATCCGATCTAGTTTGAGCTTGGTGGGTGTGTGCCTGGGGATCCAAGGAAGTACTGTGTCAAATATCAAGTTGTTTGGATGAGTGTTTCTTTAGAAATGTAAAAAGAAACAATACCTGGCAGTTGCCGTCTACTGTAGGGCTTGGGCGACTCAGCGACGTAACTTAGTCATCATTACAAAGGTGTGTTGCAAAGATGGCTGTACCAAAGCATTAACCACATTAAGTGGCTGTGGCTCAGGTGGTAGAGTGGGTTGTCCACTGATGGTGAGGTTGGCGGTTCGATCCCCGGCCCCTCCACATGCCGAAGTGTCCTTGGGCAAGACACTGAACCCCAAGTTGCTCCCGATGGCATGGAAGCTCTGTCGCCATTGGTGTGTGAATGTGTGAATGTGAAACACATTGCAAAGCACTTTGAGTACCACTAAGGTAGAACGCCGCTATATAATATATATAGATATACAGTATATATCCAAGGTGATGCTATATAAGTGCAGATTCCCTTTACCATTTACAAGGTGCAGCAAACAACCCTCAGGTATCTAAAAGTGGTGCATGGCACTAGAAGTGAAAGCATCCCAGAGTGACAGACCACATCATCCCATTTACTTTTTGTCCCCATCCAAGCATGATTTAGGCTGTTAGTACTACCAACATGCAAAACACGATCTGTTAGTAGTATCACTTAAAACTGATTATTTGAATGTTTCCTAGTAAAGTAATTTCTGCACCACTGCTATTATGATAAGGCACCATTACACCATGTGTCATCTAATGTTGTTATTTAGCCATTTTATATTTCCTGATTACATTAATGGGCATGTATGAGTGAGAAAATGACCTAAACTAACATTACAGACTTGGAATTGTTAGATTAATCAATAAAAATAAGCATCAGGTGCAATCCAAGGTGATGTTATACTCGGAGGTGGTTATACCTATGGAGACATTTTGATCATCGTATCCAGTCAGAATTGATTGAGAAATAGTTTGGATAAGAAGTTTATTTATATTAAGATAAAAGAGGTAAAGAAATCGGCCCATTTCAAATGACATGTTTTAAACGGTCGCTGCACTTTTTGTTCATATAAAGGAAAATATGCTGCTGGTCTGCAACTACTCCCAGATTTTATCTCTCATGTTTTATCATCGCAGTCACAAGACGCAAGCATCTTCTCTTCTGAAAGATAAATACCCAGCAATCTTTAAAGACTCAGACGGTTGTTTAGCCAAACGGGGCCTATTTTCTGAAGGAATTTCCCGAAATATTAAAGACCTTTCTTTGACATTTCCATCTGCCGCCTCATAAAAACGATTTTTTAACCCATTTCTAAAGCTTCTCTCCTACTTTGATTGATAAAAACTTTAATCTCTTGTCTATCTTTGTGTAGCATGCAAGAACCAGTGGCTGGAGAGCAGGCGTGAAACTTAATTTATGGGCAGTCTGAGCTTTACACCAACATTAAAGAAATTATATAGTATCCTTACCTTATTTCTTTTTCTGGGCTAAACTTGTCTTACAAACAAAATTAAAGAAACATTATCTTCTTTAATTATGTTCACTGTAATTGTCTCTAATTAACTTAGGTATGTCAGTGGTGGAAAAGGGAGCACAGCGAGTGTCTGTCATAACAGCATGATATATCTGTGGAGGAAATGTCATGACACCTCTGCGTTAGACACTTTGTGTTCACAGTCTGACCCTGACCTTTTCAGATTTTTCAGAAAACGAATGCTTAGCTCTCAAATGCTACATGAGAGACACAAGTTGGAGCTTTTCTGCAATGAGACGCAAACTTTTGTCTCCTGATACTGGCATCCACCAACACTGACCTCCACAGCCTCACACAATACTCCCCACTGGCACTGACTAAATAGTGGAGTGTGGAAAAGCTCCCTGAGGACTCTGGGCTGTAATGTTACATATTATAGCACTTGATGATCCTCTTATCCAAACCACCTTCTATAGAGTGCTACTCTGCACATTCTCATCTTTCCACACTTCTTCTTCCCTCTGACTCACTCTCTCCATGACCTCTTCTTCCTAAATTGTCTCTTTGCTTTCTCCCCCCTGCTGTCCCGGTACGTGCTGTGCCTCCCTCCTTCCCTCCCTTTCCTGGGTGGGAGTCTGTGACGTAACTGTAGTTATATCGCCACAGAGACAGTCAAGGCTGCAACGACAGCAGCTCCTCGTCTTTCCCCTCCTTTCTCTTACGCACACGCAGTTTCCATCTTCAAACAGCATCAGGTGTGTGAGTGTATAAGATAGGGAGATAGGCGTCATCGTTGCACCAGTACAGAGGCAGCTACACAGCAGGCGTCACCCCAGGGACCAAGTCTGAACAAGCTTTTCCTTTTTACAGGTCAGTGGTAGAAAAGCACCAGTGTCCTTCATACCTGCAAGAACAAAGAACAATAAACAATGTCCATCAGTCCCGTCTTGGCTCATGATGCTCATTCAAACATTGTCCACCTTTGGCTACCGTGAGCTAACATGCTGCAGCATTAGGGGGACACGGTGGTGCATTGTGTGAATGCTGTAGGCCAGTATGGGCTTTTCATCTGCACCAAGGAAGGAATGGAGCTGAGCAGGCTTTGCCCTAAAATGTGTAATGGAGACGTCGCCTGAGATTTTCCATCTTTGTTTGGGTGTTTGTGAGCCTCATAAAAACAGAGAGACAACCGTTAATGTCAAAGTGCATCGTTGATTGGATTGAACAGAGGAACAGAGTAGAACTGTTTCTTGTTACTTGCTGCCTCATGCTCACTATTTTATATTGTGTGAGATTCAGTGTTATTGCTGCTCAGAACCACTTGACACAGCGGATGGAGAACTAGAAGCTCTTACATCTCAAACTAATGAAAGAAAAGAAGAGCCATATTAATTTCACATAAACACTCAATTAAAACTTGCCCTTTCATCCGCTGAATCTAAAGTAATCAGTTGCAGCTTTTCACTCTGGTAGAAAAACAAGCCTCTAGTTGAACTGCAGAGAAGACATGAGCGTTGACTACTGTTCTAGTGCAGCAGTCCCCAACCCCCAACCAACACGATAACGATAAGTTTTTTTTCTTTCAAAAAACTCCAAAGGCCTGTTTTTAAATGCAGGGTGCTTGGTCTCCATGTGTCGAAGCAGTTTTGAAGGCTTCATTGCCTCATTTGCTAGCTTGTCGCCACATATTATGCAGAGCGGGCTCGGCGCATGAGAATCACCTGTAGCGATAAACCCATATTTTAAGTAGGAGTCTTCATATTGTCTGTTAAATGCAGCTTTCTTTTCTTGGAAGTCATAGGGTCTTCTTCTGTCTCCTCATTGGGCCTTTTCCCCCCTCCAAAGAAGCTCTCCAAAGATGTTTGTTTTTTACTCATGTTTGCTTGTGGGCTAAATTTTTGAAGTACATATCATGTGACCAAGACGAGCATCTTGACATGCATCAAGAGGCACAGACGCACAGGCTGATGTATCCAGTCATTTTTCAGACTGATCATTTTTTATTCCCTCTTTCTGTGTGGCCTGGTACCAAATGACCCGCGGACCAGTACCGGTCCACGGCCCGGTGGTTGGGGACCGCTGTTCTAGTGTACAAGCAAACACTGGGTTTACTGATGGAAATGATAAAACCTGATTCTGGTTCTGTCTGAATCAATCAATCAATTAAACTCAATATACTGAATACAATGAAAAGTTTCTTTATAAATGCAGAATACAACAAAAGGTTGGTACATAGTGTGGTTATAGGATGAGACAGAGGCTGATGAATTCATATTCAACAAGCCATATCTGGTTAGTTTGGTACAAGTAGAGGCAGAAAGAAACTGTGCTTTCTCCAGCAGGCCTGGAGTAGGTTTAGCATCTTTCTTTTTACTTTATCATACTATAACCCACACATCACAGCTGAAATTGTTGCTTAAAACTGGATTTTATCAGAATAGATGTCAGGTTTGAGGTTAAGCGGTGACAGCTCGACCTTTAACATCTGGGGTTGTTAATGCACTCTCATGCTCGTCTGGCCTCAGATGACTTCTTTTAAAGTCTCCTTGTCAGCCCCTAAAACTCCAGAGAGCATATTAAAACAGCAGAGAGCAACCTGATCCTTCAACTCGCTCACTTTAAAACTTTCAATTACAGCTGCAATAAAGGTTACAATAGTGTGTTCAGTAACTTAATAGGTTTAAATGACGCTGTAGTCTGATAGACACCAACAGTAAATGGAGACCAAAACTCTGTAAAAACAACATGAAGCTTAAATACTCCAGAGTTAAATGACATATTTTGAATAGAATCACCTTTCATCTGCTTAGTTTTACCTTTTCTTTCCTTCAAAGCTCAGTTAGGTGTTCCATTGGACTATATATTTTTCATTTAGCAGTTAGCTAACTGCCCTGTTAGCTTGTCATTTAGCCTAGCTCACATGTTAGCTTTAGCATTGTTCACTAAATAAGGCAATGCAGTGCAAAATTTGTTAGCAAGATAAATTAGTTAGCTCAGGGGAGTTGCAGTTTAACTTTTGTTTTTCCACATTTACATAAAGTAATTGCACTTTACTTGTGTATTTCCATTTAATGCTACTTTGTACTTACACTCCACTACAATTCAGAGGTAAACATTGTTCTTTCTATTTATTTGACAGCTTTGCTTTCTTGTAGGATGAAGATTTTACACAATAGATAACAACCTATTAAAATACATCACACTGTTAAAGATTAAACCAGTGGTTCCCAACTTTTTTGACTAATGATGTCTTACTAAAAGCCCCTTGTGGTCGGGGTCACGTTTCAGATGTCTATTAGTTGTTAACAGTTTTACCAGTGGTGCTTTTTCCCTCTAAACTTCTAGCATGGTTTGATTTCAATTCATGATCAAATGATCAAATATGTCACCAAAAAGTCAGAAAAGGGACAACTGATTTGTGTGTCAGAACTTTCTCCTTTCATTAGCCATCTGATGAACCCTCATATTTATCAGGTGTCCCTGTGTATGAAACTGTATCAGTCAGAAGGACCAAAACAGGACTTTTACTTTAATACTTTAACTACAATTTACAACTAATGCGTTTACTGAGGAGGCATTTGTCATGCAAGACTTTTACAAGATATTTCCTTTCATCTCATTTTACTCCAATGCAAGAGTGAAGCAAGACGTAATGAAAACAACACACATGCCGGCTCATGTTTGATGAGGATAGAAGCTGTTTTAGTCATCAAACAATGACTGTTTCAGAGGGGAAATGTTCGCTACACAGTCATTTTCCTCTGCAGGAAAGGACAGTGCATGAACCTAATCAAACAGCCATGCTCACAGAAATGAGGATGACCTTCGATACAATTAGACTAATTTTGTGTTCATGGACATCAATGAATCAATGAATTAACCTGGTTTATTTCTCATTTGGTCTTCTTCTCTCCAGGAAACAGGAGCTGCTGAACATCTCCAACGTTCCTCTGGGAGAATGCCCCCCCTCACCGCCTCGCACTGCACCACCCAGCATGAAGGTATGACGCACAAACACACAATAATGCTGGGATACACTATTAGAAGACCTGTTAAATCTGATTGTGCTCAATGAGAAATCCATTTGGCAAGCAAAGCAATTCAGAGACAGTGACAAACTGCAGTGTGACAAGAACTAAGTGTTTGCAGCACAAGACGTTACAGTGCCGTGTAAAAGTATTTGCCCCCTTACAGAAATCTTCTGTTTTGCATATTTGTCACACTTAAATGTTTCAGATCATCAAACTAATTTTAATGTAAGACAAGAAAACACAAAATGCAGTTTTTACATGATGATTTTATTTTTTTTAAAGGAAAAATGCTGTCCAGCCCATCTTGCCCTATGCAAAAAAGTATCTACCAATCAACCAAATGACCAAATTCATTTGGCATTTGGGTTTAATTTCACCAGCTACCCTCACGTATGATTACTGCCAGTCTTGTTGTTGTAAACATCACTGAAATAGAATCTGTCTGGCACTGTGAAGCAGGAAATAGTAGATATGCTGTGGCAAGACCTTAAAAGGATAGTTCATGCTCGTAAACCATCTAATGTGACAGAATTAAAACTATTCTGCAGAGAAGAATGGACCAACATTCTTCCATGGTGATGTAAAAGACTGATCACAAGCTGTAACAAACATTTAACTGCAGTTGTTGCTACCAAGGGTGGACCAACCAGTTGTTAGGCTTATCAGGTAAATCATCATTTAAAAACTGCATTTTGTGTTTTGTCCGTTTGATATTCCATAAATATACATAGTAGTTTGATGATGGGACATTTAAGTGTGAGAAATATGCAAAAATAGAAGATTTCTGTAGGGGGGCAAATACTTTTTCACAGCACTGTACATAACTGTATTTAAAGCAAAGTATGATTTTTACAGGTGCTTTATCTCACATCGTTTACAATCTGTGGCACAGATTACTAGCCTTGCCTCATGTTCTGACATCCTGCATGTTTAGGAAGCAGAAACATAAATATTCAGTTTACATCTTTCTGAATGTACAACATATGTAGATTCATGCATTAAATGAATTAAAAGCACACTCATCACCCTGCAGGAGGATTAAAACGTGTATACTCAAGGACATAAAAGCAATCATAATTCAAGATATTACCTCTATTCATGGAACATTCTCTATCATTTAATTCCAATATTACTCTCAAAGACAGTAAATATGTTCATATCATTCTGTAAACTGCATCCCGCTCTTTCCTTCTTTTGCTGTGATTGCTCCTCTGGGTGCGGAGTTCTGTAATCCTTTTTTCTTCTCCAATGTCTGCTTGACATTAAAACAAAGGATTACCTCTGGAGGCAGGGAGAATAAGAGCCCAAGATGCAAAGCTCATACAGGAATTGGACTGTGCTCTGTGCCAGTGCAATACTTAATAGATCCTCTCCAGTGAAAATAGAGTTGTTGTTTTTTACCTTGTTAACATATCTATATGGTGTTTTTTTTTTCTATTATATGCTGGGAGACAGTCAGCACCATGGCTGATCACAGTCTCAAAAACATGGATTCAGACTTTTGGAGCTTTATGCATAACAAACCTGAGACTTTCTATCTATCTTTTTAGTTTGAATGCATATGGCTGAATTACTCCAATATTATAGCCTGTCATTGGGTAGTGTACAGTAGTTTTACAGTGTTTAAGCAGAGCTGTAGGTGAGATGGTGTGCTTGAGCTGCAGCGAATAGGGAGGAGTCGGAACAAAATAGGAAAATAGGAACATACACCGATCAGCCACAACATTCTGACCACTGACAGGTGAAGTGATTAACATTGATCATATTGGTACTATGTGGTGTTCTGCTGGAAAACCTTGGATTTTAACATCCGTGTTGATGAGACTTAGACACCCAAATAAACATTGTCCCAGAACAAGAACACTCCCTCATGCAAATGGAAATTCCAAATGTCACTGGCCTACCCCCGCAGAAAAATGTACCCCACCACATGGCAACAACATCAAACAATCAGGAACATCTTGAGGAACATGACAATGGCCCAAGATGTTGATTTGACCTCCAAACTTCCTAGACCCCATTCTGATCAAGCATCAACAGGATGCAGTGGAACAAGTTGGATTGACAGAGGCCCCACTGCACAAGCCAGAGTACCCAAAGGATCCACTGCCAACGTCCTGGTGCCAGACCCCATAGGACACCCTGAG
>OMNN01053345.1:0-10233 GCA_900302755.1 Chromis chromis
CGGCGACCACCGAGATCTACACTCTTTCCCTACACGACGCTCTTCCGATCTCCGACAGCACAAGCCAGAGTACCCAAAGGATCCACTGCCAACGTCCTGGTGCCAGACCCCATAGGACACCCTGAGAGGTCCTCTTGTCCATGCCCAATGGTTCAGAGCATTTTTGACAACATAAGGGGGACCAACATAATATTAGGCAGGTGGTAATAATGTTATGTCTGATCTGTGTATATTGACTAGTTTCATCACTCTGGTTGTACCTGACACACTCTACCTTTAGAGCATTGTGTTTTAGAAAATAAACTACCTGTTGAGCAAATATATCCCAGATTCAGATTGGTTGTTATTCCTGCTTCTATGTTTTAAACTCCTATTTACTATCATTGTGAAGTACTGAATAATTTCTAGTGTTTTATTAAGTTTTCTGGGAAAAATTTACCTTTAGGATTCTGTGTTGCTGCAGACAATATCTTGATTAAACTAGTCATTAATCATGAAACAGCGGCAGTTTGGCAGTTTAGACTTCTCCTTCAGACTGCATAGGAGTGCATTCAACCAACTGATTGACATTTTTGCACCTGTGTGAGCTCTGTTGCTACTCCAGGTAAACAATTTTATAATTCTTGTCAGTAAGTAGCTTAATAATCAACTTTTAACTGAAATTTTAAGTGACACCGGTCCAATCAGCAAAGTAAAACTGATAAATTCACTGAGTAAATGAGCTGCTGTTTTCTTTAAAGCCCATTGGGAGGCAGTGTAGGCCCCTGTGTTCTGAATTATCTACATTACTTTTATTTGATCACCATGTGGATACAGCAGAAATACAGTAATTCTAAGTCCAATTTGTAGTTCTCCAGTTGCAGAGCTATTTCAGAATTTATAGCCAAGTCAATGAGAAGCTACATTGTTAGGTTATTGGGATACTTTCCAGCTTGCACCAGCATAACTTAGGTGTGTCATGTGTCTTACTGTAAATCATAATTGAGGGAGGTGCTCACTTCTGGAACAAAAATAATTGCCTATGTTCCACCCTTCTCTAATAATTCTTAATTACTGGTAAATAAATATAAATGTACCCAGTGTAGTTTATTCAAGTTTTCTAAGTTCACTGCCTTAAAGTTAAAAGCTCAGTTAACCCACAAAATAATTGGATCAATGTGACCATATGTTTGATGTGCTTTTTGGCTTCGTCTTGTTTCTGTCCCTTGTTGTGTCTTAAGGAAGACTGATAATGTTTTAATGATGTCACTGTTGTGTGTGTTACTGTTCCTCTAAGAACATCTTGATCTTAGAAGGACACAGCAGGGAACAGAATGATTTTTTCTGTCTTTGCAGTCTCTGTTTGTCTCTGTGGTGTAAGGGAACACATCTGTTTCTCTGTGTCATTCATATCCATGCCTTCCTCTCCTCCGACCTCCTCGCCATCTTAATCTGTCCCAGTTCTACTGTTTTCTTGTTTCCTAGCAGCATCAACTTGTTTACTCCAAATGGAAGCTATCCTCTCTATCCCACAGATACTGGCAAAAACAGAACTATGTACAGTTTAAAAATAAACCTTACTTACTTGGACAGAAAGTAGTATTATGGATGGAATAAACCTTTAAAACCATAAGTCATTCATTAGAAAAATACTATTTTGGTGGAATAAACCTTTAAATGTAAAAGCACTTGAACATAAAGTTTTGGGTGTAATGAACCTTTAATAGCATGTTGTGCACTTCAGCAATCATCAAAAAGGGTCCCAGAAATGGGGTCCTGAAACTGCAGTTATAAATAGTCGGGATGTCCTGATCCAATCCTAATGATCATGGATTATTTAACTGATCGGCATATGCACGAACCGAAGGCCGATTCCTTGTTTACGTCACACAGGTGTTGTAATCAGAGGTCACAATTTGTGGCAGGATGCAAGGAATGCAAATTTTGATAAACGTCTGAGTAATCTATGGCATTACTAATCGATGATTGATTAACTGATAGCAATAATTGAACACAATGAACCAAGGTGTCTGTTACAGATGCCACTGGTTTAAATGAACACTGTCCTAGTTGATCCCAGCTTGTCTTAAACACATGAGCTCTTGTCGGAGGTCATTAAGCGTCACATAAGTCTTTGTCATGGTTCCCGTTGCTAGCTAAACCCCTACAATGCTCTCTGCTTGCCAGAACTGCCCGTAGTCTGAGTGACCCCCTCCTCTGGTCGCTACATAGTTAAACAGTAAGAGGCTCTGTCTGGTGGAACAACCAGGTACCACAGCTACACATGACAGATACAATTTAAGATGTTTGGTATAACCTGGGAGTGAAGCAGGCCTCCTGACGAAGAGTTCAGGGTCTTCATTTGACCTCCAAATTCCCCAGATCTCAACCCGATCAATCTGTTGAATGTGCTGGAAAAACAAGTCGGATCCATAGAGGCCTCACTTCACAACTTACTCAACTTAAATGGTCTGCTGCTGTCATCTCAGTGCCTGAAACTACAGGACACCTACAGAGATCTGTGGACTTCAGGCCTGCACTGATCAGAGCTGTTTTGGAGGCACAATGAGAATCGACACAACATTATGCAGGTGGTTTTGGGTCACCATCAGTCGGCGAGATGAGTCCAAATTTAGAGCGGCCTGCCACTGCAACTTGACAATTTCCAGGGGTCAAAATGAGCTCTGGACTCTCAGGGAAATTTTTCATTTGTAATAGTTTTAGAGCTCTGCCTGCTGCTGAGTGCCTTTGATTTCATTAAATGTTTAGGTGCAGCTGTCAGTTCTTCATATTAAAGAAACTGGAATGCAGGCATTTTGAATGTTAGAGCAAATAAAGAAGCTTATGTGACTGACTTCAGACAAGGCTGCCAATCGATCTCATATCCAAAAAAAATCAACAAACAAACTGTATTTGGATGAACCATGTCAATCTTTTAATATATAAAAAAATATGTGCATTTATCAAGCAATCACCGGCAATGGTCATTTTATTTTAAGAAACAGTCTAAAACCAATGAAATTAAAAACAAGAAAAGTCATACAACTCTGAAATAAGATTTTTACTCCTATTTCACAAATGAAATGTGTAACCCAGCCCAGCAACAGTGTACTGCGAGATGCTAAGTTTTATATACAAAAACAACACTATGCTACTCTATTGTTCTCTGCCTTGTGCTTACAGTTCACATTTTAAATAACATAAATCACTAATGATGAAGCCTGAGAAACACCTACACAGCAGCACATTTGGTTTGCAATGACATATGTGGTGTAATGATGATTTATTTTTTTACCATCGTTAGTTGAATAGTACACATTATGTGTGATTTTTTTATTTCTATGATGTAATGTCAGGCAAGCGTATGGTTACCTTTATGTGTAAAAAGTAAGGCTGACTGGTGACAAACCACCAGAGATGAAATGTCATTCAACATGAATGATACCTGATTTAAAATATGGTGGTAAAAATACCCAAATGCAATAAAAAGAAAAAAGATTTTTGTGTTCAGGAATGAATGTTTTGTTTATCATATCTCCATGATATTTCTTAATCAATAGTAAAGCACTTTAAGTTATAAATTTTATAACAGCAAGTCACTGTTAAAAACCTATTTTGGATAGGACACAGACGCTGTTTTTTACCCTCATAATGACACACTGTATTTGGAGCTTTTCCTACAAATATTAAGCCTCGTATTAAGCTAAATTCACTACTTCAATGCACAGTTCCACAATACGATTACAAATTAAACAGTCAAAAGGACAAGTTTCGCCTGTAAAGCACTGATCTCAGGTGTAACACACAACGATTGGCTCCACGAGTCTGACGATGGAATCAAGGATTTCAAGTACTGCTTTCATAAATACAACCACAGTTGGTTTTTGTTTTGACGTGTAACATTTCCTCATTGTCATCCAAAGTGCAGTTGCAGCAATTCAAATTCAATCAGGCTCAAATAGGGTATTCCCGTTTACTACGAAAAAAAGCGACTCAAAAGTAATAAAATATTTTAAGTCCTACGTAAAATGAGTTCACTCACTGGCTACATAAAGGAGCAACTAACGGAATAACGTCCTTCCAAGCATCCTCACCTGAATCAATAATTATTGATCAGTCAGGATGCAGTACTTTCTGTGTGCAGCTACATCTATTCTTAATTAGTGTAGATAGAAACAAAGATACTACGCGTGTGCTACAGTGACAACAGGGTAAGCTGTGTAAGATATGATAATGCAAAATGGTTTTGTTTGGCACACTTTGGCAGTGGCTACATGTCTTTTACTTTTACAATCAGTCAGCTGGAAACTATATTTAATCTTAACATTTTAATCATCTGTGTTCATTACTTTAATCTTTTTGTAACTGCACCAGGGCTGCAACTATCAACTGTTTCCTCAAATCTTCAAATGTTTGATTTATAAACTAAGAAAATAGTAAAAATGCCCTTCGTGAGTTACAAATACAAATGATGATACAAATACAAATACAAGGTAAAATCCAAAGACACACATTTTAACCAACTGGAAGCAATTTCGGGCATTTTTGCTGGGACAAAGTATCTTACACACAACTGACTGGATTGTTTGAGCTTTAACTTGTACCAATAATGATCATCTGTGTTTCCTCACACTAACAAAAGCAATCAAATCCGACACCGTTACTGGTCGAGCTGCGTTACATGATATAAAAAAAACAAAAACAAAACAGAGCACAGATCGCTTTAACGCATCACACATGTAAAGTATTTCCAACATTTTTTAACTTAGACTTTAAAAGTCAACGTGTACAAAAGTGATACTCTTACAAACAACATACAGTTCCTGGTAAATATAGTGCAATAACTCTGGTGTTATTAAAAACCACGCTGGATAGTTAGGGGTTAAAGAGTGTCTCTATTTTTCCTCCTCCTCCTCCTCTTCTGGTTTTATGTGCCTTGCAGCCATCATAGATTGGCTCTGCGCCTAACTTCATGCTTATGCAATCAAGTCCGCCCTCTGCCTTCACTCTGAGGCACCTCCATGTGATAGCAAGGTCAGCTAAGGCCAGTTAAGGTGAGTCAGTTGTAGTTATGGTATTGCTTGAGGACACTGAGCTGTCCTGTGTAGCTGGACTGCCACACGAGGAGGGCGGAGAAATCTCAAGCTGTTCCCGACTCTCGTTTTCTCTCTTGATACATAAATATGACGCCGGCCTGCTTAAAGCGACAGACCTGTCTGTAAACTCATGTCCAGCTGCACAGCTGTCCCCAGCTGGTTCGACTGTAGCTTCTTCTGAAGTTTTCTGCCTTTTTGATGATCCAGGTAGACACGTGGAAACGTTGTCAAGCGAAGTTGCAGCGTGGCAGCTCTCATGTTGTCCATGTTGACAGTGATAGTGTTTGGCTGGAACTTCGCCAGGCAGGTCAGGGTCAGACCAGCTCAGTTTTCTCTTCTGCAATGGTAGAGATAAACTAAATATAACAACTATAACAAACAAAGGTTGTGTCTGAACTTTGTGCTACAAAATCAAGGTTGTGGTAAACCATGTTTGTTGTTTTTAATATATTCCTTTAATCAGTGAAAAAAACAACAAGGAGAGGAGTTTAAGTCTGCAAACTCAAATAATATCACGCTTTCCTCCATCTTGGTACATTTCAAAGCTCATACTACAATAAAATATAGCATGCCAGAACAAGATTTACTAGGTCCCAAAACATAGTATGCAAAAAAATACCAGGGTGCCCGACTACATATGGTAGTATTTGCAGTATGTCTGGCCTTTTTCACTTTAGCTGCCAAGATCACACAGAGAGGCTCACAGTTTCACAGTTACGGATATGTGAGCAAGAAAATTTAAGAGGCAATGTTCTAACAGAGTAGTGTGTTCCAACTGTACTCATACTGCATGTAACAGTACGTCCTATGTAAGGGCAGCTGTAGTAACTACTGAAAGCAAAAAGATAAAGTACTCGATTTGGAATGCAGCCATTGTTTTTGCTTTCTTATTTTTTTATTATTATCTTGTACTTTTTTTACTCTCAAATAATTATGGTAACAAAGGTCACATCCAGTAAGAAACTCACCTTAACCGGCATGTGGAGTTGATTTTGGTGCCAGCGCTGTCCACGTTTAGGAGTGGTGGTCTGGTTTGGCATGTTTGCGGACTTAAATGCCATCTGAGGAAACCACATTTTGAGCAGCATCTCTATCTGCAGCAGATTTTGAAGGTACCTCTCACTGCAACAAAGAGTTAAGGACAAAGCATTAATCATAGCACCAGGTATTAGTAATAATGAGACTAGCAACATGTTTACTACAATTATTATTATTAAGCTTGATATTTATGAGGATCTTACCCCATTTCAGGTTTCTGCAGAATCCCAAGAATCCTATGCAGTCTGTCAATGGCGACGCTCTGCTGGAAACTTGTTAAACCTATTAAGACATACCATCCAAATGTCAATGCAAATAGGCGTGAAGGTTTAACTCTGGGATAGGCTGTACTAAATCATGATAATCCTGTTAGACATTGCTCAGCCACATACCTCTGTCAAATCGCCCGGTCTTCAGTCCATGCAGAAGATCAACCAAAGGTTGGGTAAACCTGTGCAAATCTGCACACTGAAAAATAAGGACAAAAATAAGTTTAACTACGACCACTCATCTGTTATTTGGCTTACAAATGCTGAAACTAAAATCCTAGTTATCGGCTCACTTTCTGAGCGAAAGCCAGGTCCCCCGCTGTCGCTGATGATGATCTCAGTGCGGCAGCTCCCAGAGAAGATGCCGAGTCTGGATGTTTGGTTTTGTCAGGGCAGTGTTCAGACTGGTCACACTTAGACCTTGAGCGCAGTTGATCTGGATGAGGTGGGAAATCAAGGTAATTCCCAGAAAGTGTGATTCTCCCATTAACCAACACAGTCTTTCTTATTGCGCCGTCGCCCTCTCCCTCTGAGAAGACGTCTGCCTCATCCTCAGTCTGCTCACTCTCGCTGTGGAGGAAGCTCGAGTTGGAGGGTAGCGAGTCATAAGACGGCCACTTGGAAGAACTGCCCAATGAATTCATCTGTGGAGACAGGGAGAGGACACAAAGACATTAAATTAATATTACACAAGAAAGAACTCATCCTCAAACAAAACTTAAGTGAATGTAATGTACTGGTTGCAGCACTGATATGATTAGAAGTTGTACATTCATTACTACATCAGTATACCGACTATCCACTAGGGCTGTTCCAAATAGTAATTGCCGTCCTTCGAATATTCTGGTCCAATTACTGACGACTATTCGAATATTCGGCTCGAGCCGTAGCGGTGCGCGGGAGGGGGGTGGAGCGGAGCATGACAGCGTAGAGCCTAGAGTGGCGGCGCGCACGACTATTCAAATATCAGAATTATTATCTGAATACCACCACAACGAAAGAATATTCTGATATTCGAATATCCGGGACCAGCCCTACTATCGACACTAAGTAAATCTGCTGTTGCACAAATCAAAGCACTTATTAGAAATATCCATCACCAATTTTCACTCCTGCATTTAGAACAATGTGACACTGGCTAAATTTATAGTAACCTGTTACTCTCAGTTACTTCAACAACAAAATAGTGAAAATAAAACTTTAATAATATTAACATGAAAAACGTAGAGGCTTTTATTTACAATTTTATTTAGTGTACTTCATTACATAAAGCAGACACTGATCTATTCTCATATCACAGTAATATTACACCCATCTGTCAATTAACTCTTACAACACAGTAAACACTGAATGCATTAAGTATTAACCCAAACATAGAGCTTGTATCAGTTTTCTGCAATACAAATTCAGATGCACGTGTTGCCAAGAGCTGTGAGTAATGTCCTCACCATGTCTGAGCAAGTACAATATAATCAGATGAGGACTGTGCCAATGATCAACTTTGATAGATTATCACTCTGGGAAGAGGCACATGAGAAACATGATCTGCTCGTGTCGCGCCATGCCCGTATGAATCACCACTCTAAACACAGACATTATAGTCAGAACTGAAAAGTTTGCAAGGCCTGCTGCAGAAAAAGTGTATTTGTTTATTTCTGCGGACAAATATTAGTCTTATATTATATATAATATTAATAAACAATGCAGTGTTCTCACTGCTGCACTGTGAGGACATACTTCACTACTTCAAATAGCTGTTTGAGGCTTAAGATTCGGTTTATATAAGGGTTAGGGTTGTAATTGTGATAGTTAAGCTTAGGGTAAAGGGACTGTGAGGACAAAGTGTTCTCACAACCTGTGTGCTGCATAGTTGGGTCACCTGAGGACAGATGTGGACGCTGTTGATGGGATTTCCTGTTTTAACCTCTGCAGCAATAATAAACATTAAACCTGCCACATGATCTAACTGTTCTGTTTACAGTACGTTTCTTACTACTGGAACACTTTCTGCAGCCAAGGCACGCAGACAGATTTATAAAATAGAGCTGCAATGATTAGTCGATTTGTTGTCAACTATTAAACTAACTTTTTATTATTTTTTTAAGACATAAAAGTCTAAATACTCTGATTCCACCTCTGGTTTCTTTACATTTTGACAGTAAACTGAATATCGTTGGTAATCTTGGGCTTTGGGAGACACTTTTTTTTGTTAATATTCTGGCATTTTATAGACCAAACACCTACAACAGTTACAGCAATCTTCAGCTTCAGCCTATTAATAAGTGAAAATAACTCATGACTTCTTGGTTGTCCTGCTAAATATCTCAGCCATATAGCTGCAACAATAACTGATTAAATTAATAAAAAACTATACTGATAATGGATCCATCTCTGGTTTCTTCACTCAAATCTTTGGTTTGTGGACATAACAAGACATTTGAGGGCGTAATGTTCAGCTTTGGGGAATACCGATACTGATTCAACACTTTCTGAAGCTTTATAGACCAAACAACTAATCAATTAGTCACTTTGAGGTAATTTTTAAAGAAAAAAAAATCAAAATTGTCGGATTCCAGCTTCTTAAATGTGAATATTTTCAGTTTTTTTTTTACAATAGTAAACTGAATATCTTGGAGTTGTTGTCAAAACAAAACCTCTGAGGATGTCATCTTAGACTCTGAGAAACACTGATGAGACATTTTTATATATTTATATCGTTTTATAGACCAAACAACTAATCAACTAATCAGTTAGTTATTTTTAAGAACAAAAACACTAAATTCTCTAATTCCAGCTTCTTAAATGCGAAAATTTTCTGGTTTCTTTCCAATAGTAAACTTATATATTTGGGTAAATTTGGACAAAACAAGACATTTGACGATGTCATGTTGGTCTTTGGGACATTTTGTACATTTATTGATGTTTTACAAACCAGAAACTAATCAATTAATTAGTCTGACGTTTGTTTTTGTTTGTTTTTAGAAAAAAGGTCTATGATTCATGCCTCCAAAATGTGATTTTTTTCTGGTTTGTTTACCTTATGACAATTTTCTGATTCTCATTTTTAGACTGAACAACCAATCAACAAATCAGTTTGAGGTATTTTTCAAGAAAAAATGTGATTAATTTCTGCTTTCTTCACTTCATGTCGATAAACTGAACACCTTTGGTCATCTAGGGCTTTGAGGAACACTGATCGACATTTTAAAAAAATACATATTGTGGACGAACAACTAATCGATTAATCGAGGCAAACAAAAGCCAGCAGCAGCCCTAATTCACTGTATTTTAGTGCTGTAAGCATTAGAGAACATTTAACCTGCTATATGATTAGATTTCAGCATGTTTATCATGACTGGTACAACGTCAACAGCCACGTGAAGACAACTGTTAGCTAGCCAGTAAACACAGATAAAAGCAAAATGAGCTAGCAGTAATGCCTGAGGACAACTAAAAAGGAAATACATATAAAACGTTGTGATAAATAGTAGCTATTTATTGTACTTAATGTTAAATGTTGTGCAAATTGAGTGTATAAACAGCTATATGTGAAGGCTAGATAGATCTTACCTTGTGGTCGAAGCAGACTCCCCAAAAAACGGTTCTCTATTTGAACTAGTTGAACAATTTCACGACTTCCAGGAGGAACTTCAGGACAAAGCTGACGGTTCCGTTAGTGAGCACAGCCGTGACTCGTGTTATCCAGCGTACACTGGGTCCCTCCTCTCACTCTCACTCTCTCTCTCTCCCTTCGCTTCCCTTCAGCCTCCGCTCGTGTTTCGTTTACTTGGCGAGGATCTTCCAACATGCACAGAAAGTACCCACACAGCGCAACCGACGCTACACGTGCA
>OMNN01053345.1:16846-31127 GCA_900302755.1 Chromis chromis
TGCATTCAAGACTCCATTCTACAGGTAAACAGGTGGTATGGTGAAAGTGACATGGCAGAGCAGTCCCTCTACATTTCTGGGCTCCTATTATATATCACTTATATATTTAAACATCAAAAGACATTTTTCTGTGTTGGTTAATGGATGCGACATGTGGCAAACTCTAGCTGTGGATTGACAAACTGCTTAAGCTGAATAATTAATATCTTTGTGTCGTGTTTTTGCAGAATTTACAGCTTCAGAGGAGATTTTTCGGAAGAGAATTTTACAGAATAATAATAATAATAATGCATTAGTTTTATATAGCGCTTTTCTAGACACTCAAAGATGCTTTACATTGCATTATTCATTCACTCCATACTCGATGGTGGTAAGCTACGTATGTAGCCACAGCTGCCCTGGGGTAGACTGACGGAAGCGAGGCTGCCAGTCTGCGCCATCGGCCCCTCTGACCACCACCAACCACTCACTCTCACACTGCATTCACCCAGGCTTCCTGGTGTTCCCTCACGGTCTCCCATCCAGGTACTAACCAGGCCCTACCTCGCTTAGCTTCCGAGATCTGATGGGATCGGGCATCCACAAGGCGGTATCGCCATACATGACTGATATATATATGACAGAGAATACTAGGGGCACTTTTTACAAGCATACAATATTGCTAGGGCTGAACAATTCCTCATTTTAAATCACAGTTTGAAGCAATGCAATTAGCAAATCGCAAAGGCTGCCATTTAGAATATAAGTTACTTAGCATGTCTTACTCAGGGATTGAACTGTGTGTGCGTGTGTGTGTGGTGTGTGAGACTATCATGCTCATGCATCTCATGCTGTTGTGCTCCATCACCTGTTTTAAATCAGTTAGACAGTAAATATCGCACTGACGCTTGACTTTAAAAAAAAAAGCAAGTCAAATCAATGTTTGTCAGTAAAAATCACAATTTCCCCAAATTGTTCAGCCCTACCACTGAAGAAGTAGTACACCAGAAAACATCGTTAACGAGTTCTCTTAGCAACTTCGTAGCCTGAGGGCATACAAGCACAATCAGGTTCTTGTTAACTTCAAAATAAGGTTTAGACGCCTGAGGTGTGGATTTATGGGCAAAATCTGCATCTGACACACGTCACATTATAATAAAAGCTCATAAAGCAGCCATACAAAGAAAGAACACATACATGTTTTAGCTCTATGTTCTTTTCAAATAATGTAAATAATAAGGTTGGTCAAAAGAAAATGCGTCTTCTCTCCCAATGTTTGGAAATTCTTTGAAAAATCCTAGTTCTGGTCTTGGATCCAAATTAGGTAAGTAAATGAATAAGTGCAATATCCATTTCACAGTAGCTGTAATGTCTTGATAAAAGTATAAAATGTCACAACATACCATTCTAAATTATTTGTTGTGGTGTTATAAATCATATTTTCCAGATGTAAGGTATATGCCTATTTGGTACAGACTGCAGAAAAACTTCCCTTGGTGGGAAAGAGATGCAAAGCTTAAAATTGCCACTTCTATCGCAATATCTGTCGAAATAACTGCTTATTTGACATGTTTGAATCATTTTTTGCACATTATCCAGCCCCTAATCACATCAAAACAAACTTTTTCTTGATCTATAAAATCCAATAAGTAACAGACATGCAAACAATCCCCAACAAACTCATCTTCATCTAGCTTCATCTCAAAAGTCCCTCTGGAATGACAAGATTCAACAATAAAACAACACTTCAGACTTTATGCCAATTTGTACAATTGTAACTCTAGTTTCACGATGATTTTTAATATTGTATTCAGGCATTCACATTGTCCATTGTCTGGCGTCTTTGGAGATCTCTCAGTTAAATACAAACACCAAACTACTGACTGCCAAGCTCTTAAAACCTGAATTGCTGGTGGAAGTATCGCGATAAGACGTTGCAAAACAGTTGGTAATCCTGATTATGTTGAAGCAGGTTTAAACCCCTTTAAGTTGAAGGTATCTTTTCTACCTCAGTACACGCGCACACGCACACACATATATATAAAAATCTACATATTCAAAGAAATCCCTAATCCACCAAAACACCTAAATGAACGGTTGTGTCCACTGCGCAGCCGCAGCTCTGTGACATTGAGCGGAAGGCTAACGTTAACTTAGCTAATGTTAGCTTGTTGCTCACCGGACAACAACAAAACTCATATCATAATTCAAATTAAATCCGTGAATTTCACCTGTTTAAAGTCTTGTACGCCGCATCGACGTCGCTGTTTTGGACCATCACTGTCCGCGCAACGAAACGAAGGTGTCTCGCCATGATGAGACCGGTTCTTGCTCAAATGTCGTCCGGCTGCAAACGAGTATCTACAAAAGGTTCCGGATGAAGTATCCGCACGAATCAACGCTAGGTGACGCTTTGCTCAACCATTCTTATCAATGACCTCTGTCCACTTCACTCTATACGGTTATTTTCCCCAAAATATTTTTGTAGAAGCATTTGTGTTAATTTTTTATCATTGAAAATGAGATTTGACTCACACCAACAACTGTATGTGTCAATCTTTCTGTCATTTAAAAAACATCCTATCAGAAGCAAGCACATTTATTTATTAGCACCTAATTTTACACAGAGATTATCCAGAGTGCTTTACAGGCAAGGTAATAAAAAAAAGTGCAGACAAGTTTAATTGATCTGTTTAAAGACTATAAAATAAGCTGTCTTACTTTTTATATTAGGTACAGCTGGAGCAAATGTAAGATCCAAGGAAAGCTGGCTCCACCAGTGGGCAGCATACTGACTAATTATACCAGGGGTGTCAAATCCTGGTCCTCAAGGGCCACTATCCTGCATGTTTTAGATGTTTCCCTCTTCCAGCACACCTGATTCAAATGATCATCTCATCATCAAGCTCTGCAGAAGCCTGATAACGATCCTGATCATTTGAATCAGGTGTGTTGGAAGAGGGAAACATTTAAAACATGCAGGATAGTGGCCCTCGAGGACCAGGATTTGACACCTCTGAATTATACGGTTCAAATTTACAAGAAAAAACGCGTTGTTTAAAAAAAAAAATTATTACAATTTCTAAGCTTCTGAACTTTTAGGTTTTTATCTGTTCATTTTTATTTTCCATGAATTCCTGGGCCATTGTTCATATTTAGTGTTCATAGTGTATGCATGTCATTCAGTAAATTACAGTCTTAATTACAGGTAATGTCTGTAAAATAATGATTTTTTAGCAGATTTAATGACAGTGAAACAACTTTTTTTTTTATTACTCACAACACATTGGGAATAAATTACTTTTTTATTTTTTTAAATACAGAGTTTTGATGGGGATGTTATTTATAGTTTTGTCTTGTTAGTTTTTTTTACAGTCAACATGTAAATCTATGTTTTTCTGTAATTTACCTAGATATTATCTGTAATTTAACAGAACAGGAAAAATCTGCAAAATAGCAGTTACAAAAATTATTTACAATTTTTCAGTCTTTAATATACAGAATTTTTCTTCAAATAAAATAACAACTTTTCTTGCTGATTTAAATGCAGCAAAATAGTGTAATTTCACATTCACACATTGTAAAAGAACAAATTGCTATTTGTAAAATTGCTGATTTTTAATGTGAACATTATTTACAGTTTGGGCCTGTTTTTAGAAATTAATATTTTCCTAGTTATTGTCTGTAGTTTCACAAAAATTGGGGGAAAAGAATGTACAAACAAACAAATAACAAACAAACAAAAATCAAAGATTACAAAAACAGCTTTAAAAGGTTTAATTTTTACAGTGCAGGATCTTAACCTTGAGATCAAAATTCCTAAAAATTTATAAATTTAAAAAAATTTAAATAAATTTATAAAATTAATCTCATTTGTCTTTTGGACAGCACATCAACTTAATGTCTGTTGTTTTAAATGTGCTATATACATAATGGTGACTTCACTTGACCTAAACCTTGCAGCCTGTAGCTCTTCTCTCCCAGGTCTCTTCAGAGCAGAGAACCAACATTATTATAGTCTGTATTCAGGCAGATAGCTTTCAGGGGAATCACAGATTTATGAAGCTGCATCTGTTGTCGCAGCAGCAGGGACAGCAGTGTCCAGTGTTATTCTTTCATCAGGGCCATTCTCCTCATTTTCTTCTCATCCCCGAGCTGCTGTTGTCCTCTGCGTGTCTCAGTCCGAGGTCAGCCAGCGGTGAGTGCTGCCGTGGAAGGGAAGTCTAATTTGCATTCAAAATTGCTTTTATATGCCCTCTCTCTGTGTGTGCACGAAACAGCCAATGAGGTTAATTCCCGTGTTGCTGTAACTCTACACGGTGCTGTGTCTGCATGGTGCCACGGGGAGGAATGCTTAGACAACCTGCGCAGATAACATCATGACTCCTTTTGTTGGGTGAATGCAGTGCATCATGTTTCCAGAGACAGCCCTTATGATCCAGACCTGACGAAATATCCTTGGCATCAAGTGAGTGAGAGAAAAAAGAAGGAGGAGAAAGAGACAGTACAACCTAAAGAAGTATAAGTTTGAGCGCTGAGAGGCTCTGACAACAAGTTTTATTCCTCTTGGGATGTGATCAAATACATCCCATTGACAATACTTTTTAAATAATTGATCCATTTTTAAACAAACACTCTCAGCTGTTCTCTCTGACAGCTCTGATGAAACTGTCACATCCATAGTTTTGACACATAATTGACCAATCAAACATCTTTAGAAGACCCCTGCTGCTCTATTATCAGGAGTTACCGCATTCATTGCTATTTGATCACTGTTATTTGTCTGTCGTGATATTAAATTAGCTTTTCTTTAATCAGTTTAGTGCTTATCAAGTTATCTGTTCTGCTTTCTGCCTGCAGCTACGGTGTTGTTGCCATAACATATGAGATATCTTTTCATTTATTCCTCTATTGACTGTTATGTAACTCGTACTTTTGTGGGTGATGATGCTTTTGCAAATCAAGGTTTTTTGGTACTATTAATTCATTATGTCTTTGTTTTAGCACTTGAAAAAGGTATCTCATCTTTTCTTTTTCTAACAAACAGCCTAATAGTTTCTCAGTGACACCTGTCATATCATTTTATTGGAAATGTGCTAATAGTTTGTGGCTTAACCATGCACCTAATGGCATAGTGCCATACCGCCTTGTGGATGCCCGATCCCGTCAGATCTTGGAAGCTAAGCATGGTAGGGCCTGGTCAGTACCTGGATGGGAGACCGTGAGGGAACACCAGGAAGCCTGTGTGAATGCAGTGTGAGAGTGAGTGGTTGGTGGTGGTTGGAGTGGCCGATGGCGCAGATTGGCAGCCTCGCTTCCGTCAGTCTACCCCAGGGCAACTGTGGCTACATACGTATAGCTTACCACCATCGAGTATGGAGTGAATGAATAATGCAATGTAAAGCGTCTTTGAGTCTCTAGAAAAGCGCTATATAAAACCAATGCATTGTTATTTATTATTATTATAGTGAGTACAGAAGAACAGATGTTTTGTTGTAATTGTTTTCCTTGTAATTTTTTTCTGATGCCAATTGTAAACACAACATGCAAATGGTCTTATTTTCTGACTTAGAGAATAAATGTCAAATCTTATTTCTATTGTTTTGGTTAGAAAAGGGTTCAATTTAGCCAATTGTGCACCAAACAGGCGTGGCTTTAAAGGACAATAATCCGATATTGTGATCAGCACACAGACACACTTTGACCAGTGAACCTTAAGATGCAGCTTTATTGAAATGACACGATGCCACAGATGACAAGAGAAAGAGGCTGGGATGTTGGATGCTAGGCCTGTAGCCAGACGTACAGTATGAATGTCTGCAACTCCTCCATTTGTCGTTGAGAATCAGCAATCAGAATCCTAAGCAACAGTTTTATTGTCAAGTAGGTTTTCACACACAAGGAATTTGACGTGGTGTTTTAGTGCACAACAGTAAACAGTAACATATAGATTTTAAAAAAAGAAAAAGAAATCATTTTAGCCCATCATTTTTTGGATGGACTTGTCTGACAACGAGATCCTGTCCCCCAAAAATGTCTGTCAACTTCACCGAGCCCTTCAAAAAGAGTTGGACAACATTTAACAAGCAGCATCAACAACTTTATTAACTCTATAACTACCTTACTTTTATTTCTAATATAGAGCATATCTGGTTGTTTTATGGCGTCCATTCTGTTGTAGAGATGCCGTGTGTTAGAACAACAAATACTTATCTCCCAGCTGTAAAAACAAACGTAATATTAGCCATTACTTAAATGCACAAAAGTTGTATTTATGTTACTGGAGCTACAGTATATAACTAATGCATCATATAATAAAACAAATACACCTGAGTATGAATGACGTCAGTTTTAGGACAACATAATTTTGCATAAATTAACAAGCACTCTGTTTTGCATGTAGAGAACACAATGCAGGTAAACATTAAGTCACTGAAGGAATCTTAGGTCTCTGTTGTCAAGCACAACAGATATGTAACCTGTGAATCAGATAAAGACACGAGTCAGTATCCGGTTAATAAACGGATTAAGTGCTATTTGATGAGAATGAATAAAACAGACAATCTCCTCTGTGTGAAATTTTAATTGAGCGATAATGTTGATGGCACTTTCCTGGATGGATGCCTCCAGCTGGATGTCTTATCTTTTCTCTCTTTCATTACCAGCTCTCCCACCCCCCAACTCATTAACCCTGATATCTGATTTCACATTCCAGCACTTTGAAAAGTTGAAAACTTAACTTAACACATGGCTTCAAGCTGGATTTTATTCAGTTTACTTGTTAAAAAGGGTAACATAAATACATAAATCCACCATCTCACTTATAGTCTGGACTTTTTTTCTCAAAAACTTGGGACTAACATTGCACCATCCTGCAGAAGCAATTAACACTTTGCCTTAATATCCGAGCCTGCTGCTCATTAACATCAAAGCACTTACTGGAAGTGCAGTTTCCAGCTCGTATCCAAATCTTTCACCATGCTGACAGAGGTGGAGGCTACAGTGGGAGTCAGGGGGGGAGGAGGAGGAAAAGTTCCCTCCCTGCCACCAGCCTCTGCATTGGCTGGACCAGCATCAGCTCCAGGCGAGCTGTCAGCCAATGAATGGAGGCGCAGATGCAGGCAGAGGAGACGACTTTCCAAACTGGTTAACGGGGAGCGACAGACGCAACAAGAGCTGAGAGTCTGCAGCCACAATCTACTGCAACATTCACCATCTCTGCAGCTGAAATGGAGAATAAAGTCACAGATTTCTCAGGAAAATGGAAAATGAAGTCCTCGGAAAACTTTGAGGAACTTTTGAAAGCACTTGGTGAGTTATTTTTTTCTTGGATTATGCTTTTTAATTTGCAGACTAGAAATGCAAAATAAAGCAGTTTATCTCTCCTAAGAGACACCCTTATAGAACAAAAAACCTTTACATGCAAAAACTCTGCTGTTCTGTTCTGGTTTATTCATTAACCATCTATTGTTAAAATGCAAATAAGAACCAAAAGGAAAAGGGATGCATCTCCCTCACAATGACCTGCCACTCATTTTGTCATTTGCCATTATCAGCTGGAAATCCATCCAGCTTAGACGTCAGCTGGAGAGCCACAGTGGTTCTCTCTGCGGTTAAGAAAAAGTGGCTCCTGCACTACTGCCATGTTCCTGGGAATATTGGTCTGGTTAAGCTGTACAGTATCCAGTTGTAAGTCCTCTGTGCGGAGAGCAGGAGCGAGAGGTCAGACCTGGGCCATCCAGTGGCATCCATTAAAAATCTGAAGACAAATAGCCTGTGGAGGAATGTTAGATTAGACTCATCTGAAGCAGGGTCCTCCTCATGCGGTTGTAATTAGAGCCAGTGTAAACGGAACTAAGCCTTGACATGGGCCCCAGCAGCCAGCCAGCTCTGAGACTGACTTTCCTTCACCGCCTGGGGCCTCTCTGACCCAATCTGAGGCGGTGTATGTGTCTGAATAAGTGTGTGTTGCTTGTGTTAGCACCACTGCATGGGCAAATATGGTCTGAAGTGAATCAGATGTGTGGGGTGTCTGATTCTCTCTGAAGTCCAGTCCAACTCACATGAACAATAGCCAAAACTGAAGGGTCAGCAGGCAGATTACAGTTATTTAACATCACAATTACCAGCACTTTCATGTAAATATAAGCATGTTTGTGCAGATTCTCAGTCATCCAGGTTATTGTAATCCCACTGGCTTCACTGAAATTCTCTTTTTGGTTCTTGAAGTTGTTGTATCTGTCATCCAAGAGGCTTCTTCAGTTAAACACTGAACAGAATCTAAACGAGAGTCCAAATGCTTTTCACTTTCCTCTGATGTTCATATAAGCCATTCATTCTACTTAGACATCATTAGGTAGGCCATATTTCTGACAGATTATACCTTTCTGCTGAAAATCGCATTGCATTTTCTCTTCCTCTGCGTCACAAATCCACTGATGGATTAATGAATGGGTCTGCCAGGCACAGGCCCATCGGACCAAGAGGTCAGAGGGGCCCCGGCCCAGAGCTTTCGTTTGAAGTTACTGTTAACTTCAGTCAGTGCACACACAAAAAAAGATGTAAAATGATGCAAAATACACAAGCCCAGCTCAGTTTGCTCCACAAAGAAGCCTCCTGGAGGAAAGCAAAAGTTTGCAATGGGGATTTTAAAATGACTTTACTTTTTCGTGCACAGCATTGCAGGACTATGCAACACGGTTCTGCTATAAATGGGCAAGGTTGGTGAAAAACATCAACCAAAGCATCTTAGCAAAAAGAAAACTGGCAATAATTCATTGACCATTAATCCAGTCATGATAAATCTTTAGATGTATGATCAGGCCATGTTGGGAAATAGGTCTACCAAAGCATTTTGAGCTCAAGAAATGCTACAACTTCCACAAACTTGCCCCTCAAAACCTGGTAGACACAATTTTGCAATTTTTCATGCCCATATTAGCCATAATTGGAAGTGACATACTGATTGGTGCATGTAGGTCTGGTGTATTCCATCCAGAGACATAAAACAAGCAAACATTTACTCCTGTTTAAGGTACCCAGGCGCCCTTTATCTCATAATCTGCTGGTGCATAAGTCACATATTCTATAGCTGCCTTTGCATGCCACATAAATTAGTGATTTAAAGGCCCGTTCCAGTGGTTTTATATGTTGTGTAAGAGCATATCACATGTGCTCAGCATTACTGGCAACCATTTTCTGAAGGATACCATACATTTTCTTTAGATTTATGTCCTTGGTTATTCAGCACAGCATAAAAAATTCAGCATGCAGAGACTTGAAACTAAGAAGTTATTCACAACAGACTTTCTTTGGCCTATTTCCTCATCAGAGTTGTGTTATTATGAGGCAAAGCAGCAGCGCTGACTGTTGTGAAAACTTTAAGGCTTCTAAAAGCATTACATTCATAACCTTTGTTATCAGGGGAATCAAATTGAAAAGACAGACAATAAGTAAACACAGACATGACATAAATTTGGATGTTACTTCTGTTAAAGGGCTGCTGTTGACTCATATCATATGACATAGTTTCATTGAACTCCAGGCAAGATTTCCAAACATTCTTTGCTCCCAGCTGCATTACCACGCAATAATATATCATCTGCGAATAATTCTATGTAACTGTCAGTGTATCAATGTGATGGATTGCTTACCTAAAGCAAACATCATATCTCTGTGCATTGATTTCCATCCCCACCTTGGAAGGTAGGTTCCAGATAGTCTGCCTCCCATATTTCTGTTTTTTATATCCCCTTTGCTACAGGACACAACAGCAACAACCTTCAAGCAGCTGCCTACAAGCTGTAAATTTCCAGTTTTGCTAAAGATAATTTTTTTCTGCTTTTTTCATCGTATTAGCCATTTTAATGACAGTGTTTGCCTCCTTGCATGCAAATGTTCCACCAAAAACAATTCCCCTGTTATTATTTTGCAGGGGCACATCACTACATCCTGGGCTTAGCACTGGCCAAGAAGACTGTGATTGGTTAAAAAACATACAAACAACCAGAGCGTTTTTTCCCCCAGTATAGCAGAATGATAATGAGGTGCAGTCAGATCATTCTCCAGCGCTGACACAGCACTGTGGAGATCTGGTTATGCAAGAGTATTTGGGCTATAACATTAAAAACCACTGGAATGCACTTGGATTATATTCATTACATGCCGCCACATCACAGCTGCCAATTTGATATGAGTTCTGTCTGTGTGTGTTCAGGTGTGAATGTGTTCCTGAGGAAAATTGCAGTGACAGCGGCCTCCAGCCCGGCGGTGGAAATCACCCAGCAGGGAGAGAGTCTGTCCATCAAGACATCCACCAGCGTCCGAACCACACATGTGTCCTTCACCGTGGGTCAGTCCTTCAACGAGGCCACGGTGGACGGACGCCCCTGCACGGTTCGCATCCATTTACTTTCCATTAAACATTCCTGTTCAATGTCAATACATGCATACCAGGATTTGGCCAAGGACAGCATAACTAGCCACAGTTCTGCACAAAAGAAACATATGGAAGTAATTCCAGAGCAACCCCAGCCCTGGTGATAATACAGAGATCTGTTCTGCATTTCTTTATGCTGACTGAGTGATGAAAGACATCGTTCCTGACAGGCCATAAAAATGTTCTGACATGCAGTAATCGGCACGCTGAGCTCCAGTTATGACCAAACCCAAACTTCACTATCAGTGTCCAAGAGCCTTTCAGTGATCTCAGTTATTATTTTTTTCTTCCCATGTGAATCCCTGCAGAGTTTTCCAAAGTGGGAAACGGACAGAAAGATCAGCTGTGAACAGACTTTACAGAAAGGCGACGGGCCTAAGACGGCGTGGACACGAGAGCTGACCAATGATGGAGAACTCATACTGGTAATTATTTTGTGAACAGCACTAAAAGACAATTTTATAGAGAGTTGAAAAATATTCATATTCATTTAAATAATTTATAATCCATAAAAAGTTTTATAGGTTCCAGGTAGTAAAACAAGACTGAGAGTGTAGAGTAGGTTGACCAAATGTCCCTGTTTCGTCACCAAAAATGGGGACTGTCCCAGTTTTTAACTGTGCATTAAAAACAGACCACTAAGTTGAATAGTATTTTACATGGCAAGAAAGACCAGAGAGCAGAGCCTACAAATCGCCTTGTGCTTGTGAATCCACAATGCACTTGAAACATTGTGGATTCTCTTGACTCAACAACATCACTGTGGTTGTTTTTTCAAGTATCTTTTCAAGGCTGGATAAAAAGAAGAATGAAGGGAAACATAGTTGTCTCCCCACGGTTTAGTGAGCCACAGCCCTCATAGTGTGAAACACAGTTTTATTGCTGTTGTTACTTTTTGAAGTAATATTTCTCAATAAATCTCGATGCAGCGCTGCAGTAAAAAGACAGACAAGACAGACATGTGGCGTGTTTTACAACGACTGTGTTCGAGAAATGCTAAAAGCTGTTGATTTCCCTTCCATTGAATGGAATCTCCAAACTGTATTCTTCCCCCGTTTTTTATTTCATGGATCATATTATTGGATAAATCAATGATTTATCGACCACCAAGCTGGAAATCTCTGCGGTTTTTAGAGCATTTCGGTCACTTTAGTCTACAGCCATGGTAACAGTTTTATTAGGCTTCATCCACTAGCATCTTAGCCAAGCTTGTTAACATGTTAAACATTGTTGATTACCACTTGAGTACAGCTGTTAGTTTTGCAGGTTTATGGCACCATATAAAAAGGATCATCAGAGGAATGTTATGTTCTGTTGTATTTGTGGACTTAAATTACAAAGAGCTGAGGTGGAAAACACACCGACATCAGCCTCCTAGTTTTAATTAATAAGTTGGAAATCTCAAGCACTTTTAACAGACACTTGTGGGAAAAGAACTAGAGAAGTGTCACCGAACATCTGGTGAGATGGCTGCAATGACTCCAAAGCTGGCAGTTACATCTAAACAAAATCCAATTATAATTTAAATAAAACAAGACACAAGTCTATTGTGATTATAGCTTGCATAGTGTGTTTGTATCTGGTTTACTCCTTAATGATGTGCTAGAGACATGAGTTACTTAAATAATGAAGTCCAACAGTTGCATTATCCCCATTAATTATAGGCTTCATCCTCTGAGCACCATGAGTCTAATCGTTGTTAAGATTCTATCAGTTTGGACCAACCAGCCAACAATACCATCTCTAGACTCACCCTTTTAACTTGGAGTGACCTTCTCCATTGGAACCCAAATGCATCTTAACTTTCATTTGTAACTCAGATGTTTTTTCTTGTTATTTGAAGGCCAACAGTTGCATTTACCACATTGGGATAATAATAGGGTTCATCCTCTGAGCACCATGAATCTCATAGTTGTTGGGATTTCTTTTTAGATTGGACCAACCAGCCAACAACACTATCTATAGAGCTTGGAGTGACCTTCTGCATTGAAACCCAAATCCAGCTTGCATCTGCAACTCAGCAAATGTAACAGAAAAAACATGTATGAAAGATGTTCTTCCACAACCTGCCAACCCAAACAATGTTCTGAATCATTTTTTAACTCATTAAATTATTAGTATATGGTTTCTTTTCTATTTGTTACAGCTTAAAAACCCTCGATAAAAGATGTCTTAGCAAGAAGAGGTACAAAATTTAAACCTGTCCTTTTGTTGCTGTTCCCTTTCAGACGATGACTGCCGGGGAAGTTGTCTGCACCAGAGTTTACGAGAGGGAATGAGGAAATTTTTTCAGCACTGTCATACAATACTTCTGTTTTGTGCCTCATGCATGGTTTACATTTACTCGCCTCGTTTTCTTCTTTCCTCCCAGCCAGTCAGTGTTGGTCAGCTCAAAAAGTTGCCTTTTTAACAGCAAAACTCGCTCTTTATGTGTCGTATAGACATGTTACACATTCCTTTTTAAGAAAAAAAAAAGCTTTATTGCAGTGTCCAAAGCCTTTTTAAAAGATGTTAATAAACTGTTTTATACAAGTTTGATGATTCCCTTTCAGATTCTTGCCTCCTCCCTGCACCTCCCATTCCCCTGTCGTCCATCTGCGTATCACTTTACATTGCTGTTTGCCATTCATACTCTCCTGATTATTCCACACCCTTTCCCCCTACATCTTTCCACTCGCAGTCCAGTTCCTTTGTCCTCTGCTTGCTCTCTGTCTTCAATATGTGCTCGATTAGCTCAAAAACTTCCAAAGACGGTTCATATTTTATAAACTGTGCTTTTGAGAGACACTTGGCAAAGACGAGGGAGAAACAGGGAGTGGAAAAGAAAATGGGTGAGGGGGAAAAGGGAGAGCGTGGCCATGAGAAAATCACTTCATAGCATCAGGAGAGGTTACACATCCTTACGCTCCCCTTTCCAGCTGTACCTACTTACAGAATCAATAAAAACTCCCTCACTCTCCTCTTCTTTCTGGTTTTGCACCAAAGTACAAAGTGCTAAATAGCTGCCTCTTGTGCAGCGAGACGTCCAGCTGTTCCCTCTCAAAACCTGTTTTTTTAACGTACTGGGTGCAAACTAAACATATAAATAGACTTTATATGTGAAGAGAGAGCATCATTAGCTAAACATGATAGATTTAACAGCATTCAGAGTCCCAGAAGTCGATCCTTTGCTCAACTAAAACCCAACACCGAAGGTTTAGTCTGAGACGAGCTTCACCTTGCTGTGAAAAATGGACGTTCGGGGTCTCTCAGGCACTTCCTGAGGAGAGAGCTGCCATGGTTCACAGGCGCTGATGGGTTTTCCAGGTTTTCAAACAGTGTGCAGACAAGCGCCCCTCTGAAGTGCTTCCCAGTTTATATGCACAGCGCTGAGCAAGCAGCAGGAGGAAAATCAGGCCTCCTGGAGGATAAATGTTCTCAATAACCTCAGCGTGTAAATGTGTCTGTGACTCCATCAGTGCTGGAGAAAGTACCCAGATCTTTTTACTCGAGAAAAAGTCATGCAATCAACATGTAAAGGTAAAAGGACAGCTGTAGTACCAGGAAAATGTACTTAAAATATGAAAAGATTATATAAAATCCGTTTATATTGATCCTACAGTGGGGGGTAGTGCAAACATGCAGAGAAACATAAGTAGAAAATGAAAATAACCAAGAAATATAATAATAATCTAACCTTTATTGATCCCCTTGGGTTCCTTCCTTCTCTGCATGGACCCATCCTATTCAAAGTTAATCTTATCTATACATACCAGGAGCAGTGGGATGCCGCGGTGCAGCGCCCGGGGAGCAGTCAGGGGTTGAGGGCCTTGCTCAAGGGCCCACAGTGGTGGTGACTGGGACAAGCGGTCGCTCTCACTTTCC
>OMNN01053347.1:0-10057 GCA_900302755.1 Chromis chromis
GTTCTATTTTGTATAGGAGTTGCAACCAGTAATTAATTAATTATCAGCTATTTTCATCATCAATTAATTGGTGTGAGTCATTTTTTTAAAGAAATAATAGTCTAAATTGTCTGATTCGGTCTTCTTAAATGTGTTTACTTTCTAGTCTTTCCTTTTCCTCTGTGACAGTAAACTGAATATCTTTGAGTTGTGGATAAAACAAGACATTTAGACACGTCATTTTGTGCTTTTGGTAAAACTAATCAAGATTTTTTTCATAATTTTCTGGCTTTTTGGACTAAAAAACTAGTCGATTATTCTGGAAAATTATCAACAGATTAATTTACAATGAAAATAATCTTTACTTGTGCCCTAATTGTGTAAATGAGCCTAGTATTTTCATGTACTAAGTCTGTGCGTTTGTGTTTCCAGATTCCATCGGCCCTAAACGCTCTCACTGCCACCTGGACGTCAGCACCACGAGCTCTCCGGTCCACAGCTCCCAGCAGTCTCCTGGCACTCCAGACCCACAGTCCACAGCTCAGTCCACTTTGCTTTGGAATCAGCCTTTTTTCACAGCAGACAGTTTGGCTTGTCATAGCAGAAACAACACAGTTATAACTGATAACATCAAATGTGGCTGCGTTACATTTAGTATAAAGACAGTTACAGAGGCTTGTTATCGCTGTCGTAGCTTAGTGGGACGTTTCATGAAACTGAAACTGAGCCATTGTTACTACAGCGAGTCAAAATGTCTCCTGTGAAAATGTTCTGTCTCCCCTGATGATATGTATTTATGTCTATAATGACAGATACGTGTGTGTCTTAAGGCCTCAGCCATCCAAAGGCACCAGTGAAAAATTTGCACATATCTATAGTCAGAACAGTGGTGTGTATAGTGCTCTGATCAGAAACATTTATTTATTGTAGAGTATCAGAACCAGCTGGTATACGGTGTTTTTTTTGTTTTCCGGTTCACTTCAGGCCTAATTAGAGGTTGCAGGGCGGTAAAAGTTACCCCTGTAGTGGGGAATGTGGCTCAAGTGTACTTCAGAGTTTGTGTACTTGCCAAGGTATGCCTTGTCATAAAGTGACAAATGGCCATATATGGGCATCCTCCTAGGACAGGAAGTGGGGGTGATTGGACAGTGTCATGCTGATGTCAGTGCCTATGTCATCGATCGAAGGGGAGGAGAGGCGGTTTGTTCTGCTCCGATGTGCCTCTCGGAGTCGAATCGGAAATACTGCAGTTCATTTTTAGACATACTTAAAGTATATTGCCACTAGAGGGCATTATATCACAAGAGTTATAGACGGGGATGATGATGCGTATGGAGATGAAGAATTACCTTCAAGTGTTATATTTATAACTGCTGAGGGAGCGACGGGCACCTGAGGCTTTGATAGTTAAGTGCAATGGAAATCACCCCCATTCTAGCCAATTCTAATCCCTCAGCGCACTTCTGATGATACATGATGATCGTGTACCGTCATATTTCCTGTGTTGAGTTATTAAGTGCAAACCTCTGATCACAAAGTGCTCAACTTGCCCTTTAGAGGATCTACGCTTTTTTTTTTTTAAACTACAGTTTTTCATTTCAGGCTTTTGGCTGGGGCTCTTCACACAGAGTGACTTGCTGCCAAAGAAAATGAAGGAATCTGATTGTATGTTCTTAACCGGAAGCTCACAGTTTTGATTTTGTAGGGTGGACTTCTTATATAAAGGTTTTAAGAGAGAACAGGCAGGGAAAGTTTAACCACTGAAGCAATCAACTGGCCTCTCGAAGAAGTGGAGAAATGCTTTATTGGTCATTTCCTTGAACATGTTTTTGCAATTTAGTCAAGGCAGTATATTTATAGAGCACAATTAAAAACAACAAATGTTGACCACATCGCTTTAATCTTTTAGCTTGTGACAGTTACGTAAGAAGAGGCTTCCTTAAGAGCGCCCACTTTTACACCTTGCCCTAACATGCACCTTGAATCGAGCAATAGAAGTCTGTTTTTAACAACCCAATCTAGAAATTGATTGGCCATGAACCTCAGAAATTTACACAATTGTTCATCTTTTTGAGTAATACATAGACAGAAACTGCAACTGTTTTGATTAAAAAGATTAAATATGTATTTTGTTAACTCTTAGAAACATGTTTAGACTTTCAGAAGCCTGATCTGAGGATTTCCTTTTAACCTTCTGAAACCCAGGCAGTTTAAAGGCATTTTTCACATTTTTCATTACTCACTGTGGGCTCATTTTTCACTGCAATATAAAACCCTGCACCTCTATTGAAAAAGCTCAACTGTTGTGAAGAGTAAAAAGAACTCAAAAATGTTGTTTGTGCAGTATGACACAGTTATAATGCCAAAAAAAAATGAAAAACAAGTTGAATTTCATTGATTATTTTACAAAAAAATTGAAAAAACCTGGAAAAAATATATGCAAAAGTTTTCCAAGTGCCCACAGGTGTTACCAACACCTATGACTCTACATATTATAGATAATTTACGACTTAATCTAGTCTATCCAAGTAGAGCCTACAGTTCAGCCTAGTTTAGCCGAAAAATCTCTGAATTTTTGTCATGTTACTGTTGGATGCAGTGAGTTACTACATGCTTCTCAGTTGTGCCAAGGAGTGCAGAATTGTCAGAGCAAGGGGTTCATTTTTGTCAAATTCTTAAATGAGACATTTTGATGCAACACCACAATTTTAAGTTTAAGCTTAAATTTGGTTGTTTTTCCAGTCAGAGCAGCATGTCACAAATAAGCAGTTTAAGGGAAAGTCTTCTTCTGTTGTTTCCACCTGTTTTTACTGTTTCACGCTGCGATAAATGCTGTGATTTTGACAAGTTTTTTAAAAAACAGCACCATTTCTTTCAAACCCGCCGGCGGGTTTGGGTTTTCAGAAGGTTAAATGTGCAGATACACTACACATTTATTGTGTTTGTACATTTATAATTTGTTAGTAATGTAGCTGAGGTGGTTTGGGTTACTCTTCACTATTGGTGGTTTCATATGTTTTCTGCCTCTAAGTGCTTGCCAAGGTAAAATCCAAATACTGAAGACGCATGTTACTGCAAAGTGTAAAGAGGATCAGTTAAAAACCTTTTCTGTCTGTGTGAATGGCAGATTGTCTGGCTGAACTTTAGTAGTCTTTTGTCCCCGGCCCACTTCCACTAGAGAGGAGATGTTGGCTGATAAGTGATTGACAGATCGAGCTTGCTGACCTCCAAAAGCCTGTGTTCTCATAATTGAGCCCCAACCTCCACAACACTCATCATTCTTACAAATAGTAACTGAAAAGGGCAGATTAAGTCTTTTCTGCCTCTGAATGTGCGTGGGCTGTGAAACGAAATGATGTACAGTGATGGAAAAGAACCAACAGTATTCATTCATGTCGATGTCTATGTTGTTATATATTGATTATTTTGTACAGAATGTATATCAAGCATGTGCATACATTGAAATCAGTTTTACTACCAATATGATACAATACAACTTTGATGTGAATGTTTTAAGCTCTAAATGTAATTGTCTTTTTTTTTATCATCCCCAGATACAGATTAAGAAATAAGCAGCTCACATTTAGGTGTTGTTTCTGAGCAGCTATCACAGCAGCTCACAGTTTCTTCAGCAGACCCTGGACAAGACATCGCATAGGTAGTGATAACGCTCTCTGGTCATCGGGTATTCTGTTTTAAAGCCATTTATAATCCTATCTGGACCTCAAGGTTAGAATTATTTCATCAGATGTCCACAGTTCACTCTGCACAAACTAGAAACAATAACTTAAAACTCTGACATGATTGCATTCCCAATTTAAACCACATTTGCGTATACAATGTAGTTGCATCAGTAATTAAGTGAATGTGAGCGTGATTCATTGCAGTCTAGTACAGCTGAAGATATACTCTAATAACAGACCAGAAAGCTCTTTTGATTTCGGTATACAAATTCTATTTTCAATGGCTCAGTAAGAGCCGAGCACCATTTTTAGGATGACAGAAGCCTAACTGGTAACATGCTAAATACGCTAATTATTATTTTAAAGCAGCATATAGTCAGTTGATAAATGGTTATGTAGTTAGCAGAGCAGACAAGCAGACATTTTACGTGTTTTAAATGTATTTGGTAACAGCTTTACCTCCTCTATGAAGCATCCACGACTGCTGTATTTATGAATACTTCATAGCATAATATAGCATAATTGCAATTTTATATAATGACGTGTCTTTACAAGTTCTAAAGTCTCTATTCGGTTGTTGATTTAACCCCTAGAAAGTCATCTCCATCTATCAAAATGGCATATTTTGTGTTTTTTTCTATGACAAAATTAATTTTATGCCTTAAAATGACTTGGATGTAACTCTAAACCACTGATTCCTCTAAAATGTGTCCCCTCCTCTTGTAGCTCGAGCACACCAGCTCACTTATGACTCTTCTCAAACACTGTAAATGGACTCTACGTTACACATTGGCAAGGTGTAATATTGGAATACTTCAGCCATACATGTCTGAGAAACAATGATATAGAAAGCCCCAACCTGAAAGTTGATAGATTTTTTTCTTTCCAACATAAATAATCAGTAAATAAATACCATATGGACAATATGCAAGGTAAAAAAAGCAGGAAGTCTTAAAACACATCTATAAACAGCTTAAACCCTGCTTGTGACTATAATATTATGATTACACTGTGGATGCTTCAAAGGAGACGTTATAATTACACTAAATGTCTTTACATTTGCTTATAACTACATTATATTGCTATACACCATTTATGAAGTGTTTATAAACTGCCTGTCAGCACTAAATAGTGAGGTTGAAATACGTTCTACTTGCTTTCCAGGCAGCAGCTTGGTATTTTCTCTTGTAAAACATGGGTGACTTTCTAGCACTGCAGCTATAGTCCTGGTGTGCACTATTAAAATGTTTACACTGAAGGCACTGACGCATAGCTCCATATTTTAAATCCCAAACTAGCTATGTCAGTGTTTAGTCTTGACCAGTCAGTACTAATCACGAGCAAGTCCCGTAAAACAATGTAAATGGCTGCAGTCTGTTTCATCTCATCTGTATGGGAACGGTAAACCAAACGATAAATCTTCAGACAGTGAGACCCAAAGAAGCTTTAAACCTGCCCCACATTTATCAACATTAGTGCTCAGACTGAATTTCAAAAAGCATTTCTCTAAGATTCCAGTTGAGGCTTCGTAAAACATGCCCGAAAAATTCACAATGCTGTTGAGTTCCACCAGGTAATAATGATGTTTACATTTGAGAAGGTCTGCTATTGTAAAGGTGCTTGAGGATCCTTAATCACGTCACAGAGTTAAGAAACACAACCCCTATCTTCAGACTCGACTCGCCACAATCAGACTGATGCTGCTGTCGTCTTGAACGCGTAATCTTCTCCTGATTGTGTTAAATTCGCCGTAACTTGCTGCAGATTGTGTCACGCTGTAAATCCTTTGACTTTAAATGTAGTAACGGTCAGAAAAAAAATGGATTCATTTTTTGCTCAAAGCAGCAAAGACCCAGAACTGGATTTTTTTTTTCACATGAGCTCCAAACACACCTTTTACTGTTTGACATAAACGATTCATCAAGTTATACAACGATGTTAAACATTATATCTCCAGAACAGCTACTGTTACGTACAAACTGTGTATAGTGTTTTTTGTATATAAAGAGTCACGGAAAATCATCTCACTTGTCATTCTGTTTTTTCTTGTCATGTTATCGGTATTTAATCACTTAGACTTGAGTGTAATAAGGAGGAATGTGTGAAAAACATTGTGTGGATACAAACATGGAATAGATAAAGACAAAGGTGGACCATTATTGTATAATAATAATAATAATCTAACCTTTATTGAAATTCCTTCTCTGCATTTGACCCATCCTATTCAAAGTTAACCTTAACTATACATACTAGGAGGTGCAGCGCCCGGGGAGCAGTCAGGGGTTAAGGGCCTTGCTCAGGGGCCCACAGTGGTGGTGACTGGGACAAGCAGTCGCTCTCACTTTCCCACCTCAACCTCTTGCCAGTCCGAGGGCTCGAACCGGCGACCCACCGGTTACAAGTTCGCTTCACAAACCGCTAGGCTACCACTGCCCCTTTTTGACAGTGTACTTAAAAAGAAAGAAATTTAACATTTTCTCCTTTTCCTCATTTTATAAATCCAGATAATGCTTTTGCACATGCACAGCCAGCATAAAACGAAAGTGAAATTTCATTGCTCCCCTTCCTCTCTTTCTCTGTCTGTATTACTGCCTGCTGTACTCCCTGGAGTTGGTTTTAGGAAGCAGATCTCAGAGCTCATGATGACTACGTTTCCTAATTTTACCATTCAGAGACATGAACAGGAAAGAGCAAAATTCTCACTAGGGTTTTATTTTTAAACACATTACCTCATTCCCCTGAACTAATTAAAAACCGCGCCAGCACACTTTCTTTACAAATTTCCATTGAGGTTACAAGGACAGGCTATGAGAGAAATTTACAGCCTGTCTGGAAGCTCAAAAGTGTAGCAGTTATTGCCAATTAGGCCATTTTTGGATCCTTTAAATCAGCTTTTCTCAACACCTTCCAAGTGTCGCGGATGACGGCATAATTACTCAGAGAAACTTTCATTGGACTTTCCTGTGCTGTTTGGCTGTGACTGTAAATATATTTAGGTTACAAAAGGACAAATGATTCCACACACACAAAAAAAAAAGACGCATGTATTTAAGTACTTCTAGTGTGGCTCAAAGGAACGTGGGTACAAACTGCGACTGTAAGATACCGCATGGATTGCCATGAAAACAGATGTTCCTGGTTGCTAAAAGATTAATTCTAATGAGTTTAGTGATCTTCTGAACCTCTGAATGTGTGGTTTTGAGTGAAATGTCAACTTTTAGCTGGACCTCCATGAAAATTTTACATTCAAACAACCTGAAATTTGGGTTTAGAACCACTATGAGGTTGAAGTTTTGGTTTGTAGTTGTAGATCATCACTCCAGGGCACTATCAGGAGAAAGGTGGCACTCCATAGTTTATCTCTTGTCAATTTATTTACAAAATCTTGATATGAAGCCTTCATCTGAGCATTTATGACAGCAGAGAGCTCTGTCTTTGTAACATCTGTACGAATAAGTGGACATCCTCCACACCTAGAACCATCAGTCCTTCACTGATAACAACCTCAGAAAAACAAGTCAAACAAACACCTCTGAACTTCTGAGCGAGTGTGTGCTGGTTTATGTCAGCTTTCTATGTGAATGACTATTAAAGTCAAATTTCAGTCCCATCTACCACCGAATGAGCTTTCAAGATTTTAAGGACAATGTGGGCGTAATGGAGTCAGCGCTGAAGGAGAGCACAAGAAAATGGGAGGTAGAGATGGAAGGAAGTGAGGGTCAAAGAGAGCTGGGAGGAGATTGCAGAGAGAGATGGGATGAAATGAGACTGTCAAAGACTTGAATCACCAGTGAGACCTCAGTTTCCACTTTACAGGTCTCCTATAACCTTCCAGCCTTGGGATTGATTAGGGGAAATTATTGTGCTACAGTTTGACCTCGGTGACAGGAAAAGTTTTAATGTATATATCTATATACATTGACAACATACTATAGTACGGAAGCCCTAAACAGTCATGATTCAACTTAATTTTTTCGCTCAGTTTTCTTAAGAAAACTAGATTATTCTCCTCCGTTTTCTTGTTATAACGACATAATTTTGTCGTTATCACGCAATAACAAAATCCATTATGTTGTGATAACAACAAAATTATCTTGTTTTCTCGAGAAAACAAAATTGTCCAGGCTTCAGTCGGTAGTGTGCAGCGGCAGCAGAGCACCTTCAGGTCTGGCGGGTTGGTTTTGCTTTGTACCCCACCGGAAAATTAACTCGCTATAACAATAAAACTGGTTTGTTTTCTCGAGAAAACAAGATAATTTTGTCATTATCACGACATAACGGATTTTGTTTTCGCGTGATAATGACAAAATTATGTTGTTATAACGAGAAAACAGGAGAATTATCTTGTTTTCTCGAGAAAACGGAGCAAAAAAATTAAGTTGAACCATGGCCGTTTAGGGCTTCCGTACTATAGTACAACATTTTTAAGACATTTTTGATGGCATACTATAGTATGACGTTATTCTGCCTTTTTGGACGACATACTGTTTTTGAGACATTTTTTGTCATCATCATGTATTCCTAATTCATGCAGCTGGACTATACTATGCGACCCAGGTGGGACTTGAACCTACAATCCCCAGCTCGGGGCAAAATTATGAAGTTTTTGTGACAACTTTGACAACATATAAACATATATGTATGTATGCATGCATGCATATGTATGGCAAGCCGTTTAGGAAATTATATATGGAATGAAACTCTGAATATATGGAATGAAAACTGGCGCCATCTTGTTTTTTTGACTTCACTTTCACTTTCACATGAACAGCTGGAAGAAGTGCAAGGATGAGTGAAGCTGCCCAAAATTTAGTGGCTGCAATACTTACAAATGCAGAGGTTATGAACACCCTGGCTAATGCCTGCACCGGTAACACTAATAGTAGCACTAGCAACTACCATGCTAACCACGGCTCTGCTGAAGAAGAGGTCTATTTTCTGTTTGATTAGCATGTCAAGCAAACATACCTGCTGCATCACAGGAGACCCCACAAACGGCTCCTATCTACAGTTTTCGCCCTCTTGCTCGAAACTACTCTTAAATAAATAATCTTCAAGAAGAAAGCACAAAGTTCGCAAAGTTTTCCAGTTCAACAAAATATTGATATATTTCAGCTGATGCCATTTGTAAAACCAGCAGATTTAGAGATACTTAATTCAGCTTTCATTCCATATATAATTTCCTAAACGGCTTGCCATATATATATATATATATATATACCCTTCTGGAGCACAGCAATCATAAACCTCCTGCTCTCTTCTTTTTTCCAGCCAACACTTGCACCTTAAATCCTCACCTTTATCTTGAACTTTACTCCATCACTCACCGCAGCCGCATTTTACCAACCTGAACCCTCTAATCTAAATTGAACTCTTTCTTTAAAGGTGGTAAAAAGAAAACAACCAAGAGTTTCCACTTTTTTGGCATACTGGCTGTAAAACACACACATCCACACAGGCTTCAAGCTTTAATGAAGTTTCCCAGCAAGGATAGCAAGGCAGTTTTGTCTCTGGCACACTGCCTGGAGGTCTCGACTGTAATGCAGCACGATTCGAAAAGAGTGGTGCTCCCTGCGGTTTCACAAAGTGTGATTATTGGAGGTATTTTTCTGCCTTGTCATACTGTAGTATGTCATACATATTACAGTGATTCCACTACTGAGTTACAGTTTCTGGGAGACTGCATGAAAATCAGCCTTTAAAGCCTTTAAATTCTGTTTTCATTAGTGTTTAATTGCATCTAACTATGAATTATTGTTTTCATTTGCTTAGAATGAGCCCTTCATTCCTAAATAGGGATCAGGTCTACTTCCATGGAGTCTGCCATGTTTCTACAGTAGCTCAGGACAAACAAACAAACCACTATAAAAGGCCCTTTGCGTTTATATATTGAAGTAGTAGCCATCATAGGCTCTCCAATTGGTCACATACTGCCACTTTGCCAGGCCCCTTTGGTGTCACATTTAAACAAACTGGGTCATTTTTAACATACAAGGGTATTTCCACCTCAGTTTACTGAATGCCCCACTTCAATTTGACAGATTTAGTTTTTTCAAGTGGTTAATATTGGTTGGAGGGTTAGAGCTGACCATGTGTAAAATCTGGTGTCAAAGGTAACATTAGTTTCTGAGTTCAAAATTCCTAAAGAGAGGTGGGAATATCGTAATAGAAAAAAACATGGCCATTTTTTGACCAAATCTGCACCATCATAGAACTGGTTTGTATTATTCTATCAAAGCATTGTACCATTGAACCATTGAATATCATGTGTACATACTGTATCAATGAGCCCCAAAATTTCAGGATTCTAACTACATCATTTCTCAAGTTATGGCACTTCAAACATTGGTACACAGATTGGTGAATAGAAAAAGACGCAAAAATCGTCATGACCC
>OMNN01053347.1:10103-37804 GCA_900302755.1 Chromis chromis
AACTGAAACACTAATGTTACCTATGACCCCGGATTTTACATGTTTTATTAAATAACATACATGTGCACAGAAATCTGACACACTGTTTATGAGATGGTCAGATGTGAACTTTTTTTTTTAAAAATTGGTGAATTAAGATGTAATGACCCACAATCCGCCGCTACTTTTCAGGTAACGAGAAGTTTGACCTGTAACATGAGGTTAATGTTGTAAAGGGTGTTTTTTTTAACCCATATCATGATGTTTTCCTAAACTTAACAGAGAAATTTAAGTTAAAACTACCCAACGAGACTTGAAATGAGATTTAATTCTCGTCCCCACCCTCACCCCAACTGGTCGGGGCAGATGGCTGTCCTCACTGAGCCTGGTTCTGTCGGAAGTTTTATTTTTTTTGTCCTTCCCAAGTAGCCTAAGGGGAGGTTTTTTTAGTTCCTTCCTTCTGGTCACCAAGTGCTTGCTCAAAGAGAATCCAAAGGGAATCTAAAGGGAACTTTGGATTTGCTGGATTTACTATGTGAAGTGCTGTGAGATGACATACTTTTTGAATTGGTGCTATGTAAGTAAAATTGAACTAAATTGAAAAACTACTTGAAAATCAAATGGTCCAACACAGGACATTAACTGTTCTTACGTCTGCTCCATCCATCAAACTTTCTAATGATGCTTGTTAAAAGTGGAAACACTCCTATAAAGCCATTTGCATTGAATATTGAGTGGCACAGATCCCAAAAAACATCTTGTGAATATGTCTCAGAAGTAAGTATCTTTGGAAAAACAGCAGTATTAAACGCCCTGGGATTGAGGGTTGATGATGGAGCTGGTTGTAATCTGCAACCTTGCTATTAGATGTTACGACATCCTACACACTGAGCCTTTTATGGAATTTTATGTGCACAAAAATGTAATGGAAAAAGGTAACTGTTTGGAAAGAAGGGTGGGTGACGACCTTTATTTCAAAAAAGCCCAAACTGCAAGTGTGAAATAAAGATATTTAAAGGTGAACTTTTATTACACAAAACAGTTCAGACCAGACACTCATTTGGTCATAAAGGTCCAGTATCTGCTCTCTTAAACCCTCTGAGGACCATTACTGCATTCCTCAGGACTTCTGTTGTGTTTAGTTCTAGTAAATGATGCCAGACACGCACTCCTGCGTTGTTTGCACAAAATATTCATGTGATGTTTCCTGCAGCAGAGTCATTACTTGTTGTGTTTTATCTCAAATGTTTCCACTCCACTGCTGAGCCAATCTGAGCTGCAGAGACTGAAACAAAAAAAGTAGGAGAGCAGGAGGAAGTGATGGGCTACAGGAGGGGGGTGTAAGCAGTAAAGAAGATGTGGGCGAAGAGTTTAATGGAGGAGAACAGCGGAGGAGCTGAGACAGATAGATGGATAAAACAAGTGGGTGGCCGCGGGCGACGATAATTGAATTTTGGGGAGCTTTTATATTTGACGAGGGTGAATGTGCTTCCTGGACCTTTGCACCGTTTGGCTGAGCTCCTGTGTAATCAGAGGAGAGGGCGGACGTGGACGAGTGGCCACATCAGCATGAACACAGAAAGGCCAAGTGCTTATTAACAGGTGCCATTCAACGTTTATCGCCATTTATAAGTGCAAACACACCCCGCTGCCACTGCAATTTCCAGTCTAATTATCGTTTTGAAGAGTTGTGTGAGAGGATATAAATAATTTTCTCACCCGTCAAGACTCTGAGTGGCCACAGAGGCGAGGTGAGACTAAAGCGTGACGCGAGATTGGATCGATTTATCGGGTGTTGCGTTGTTCCAGGAGACGAATATTGACTTTAGGACAGTTGAACTGCTTCAAATGGAGCTGAATATATATAGTAATTTGATGTTTTATTTGACACGGTCTGCACGATAAGGGAAGATGGTAGAAAAATGTGTGGAGTCCTTGGATGGATGTGATTTGATGAGCTCGGCTAAAGGCTCTGAAGGTGAATGAAGTGGAGGAGGATTTACAGTGAAATGACAGTTCACAGCTGCAGAGAAATGATCTGTTTTAAGATCTGACAGCAGTAAAATGATTGACTCAAACAAAAAATCTGATCGGTTTCAACGAGGAGAAGAAGCTGATGTGATCAGTTAGAAGCGGGAAGAGAAAGACGATGTAAATAGTTACAAGGTTAAACAGATTCCTTGACTGAACCTTTGTGAAGCTTCATGTTACTTCAGTTACTGGAGATTTGAATAACAGTGAATAATAAGAATTATCTGACTGTTGAAACTAACAAAGAAGCTGTTTTTATTACTCAACCTTAAGGCTTGATTTGTGAATGACGAGGACATGAGCCATCAAAGGGCTTCTGTTCCTTCCTTTGAACATTCACTACGTATACGGGACTTCAAATGGCTGTAATCACTGCACTCATCTGCACTATATAGAGACGCATTGTTCAAAGGAACAATGGATGAAAAGGATGTAGTGGTAGAAACTGAAGACTGCAGAGTGCAATGCATTGATTAGCAACTGTTCAATCTAATCTATATTATTTTATTCCACAAGCTTGTGTTGCATGATAATAATAAACTCATCTAAACAATTTATGATTATATGATGCTACACTTACATCATGACCTATATGAGGCAGTGATATTGTTAAACCTAATAACTTATGTGGACACAATTTTTGCAGTTTCATGCCAGGTTTCCTTCATGTTTTTGGCTGCAGCAGCACAACTGAACAGCTGTGTTCCATTCAAGGTATCCCATAGTTCACACACGTTACATTTTAGAAAAATAAGGAAACCACTGTACAAAAGAATGTGCAATGTAAGTGCAAATCATGCTGGTCGAAGAAATAAGGTGCACAAATTGCTGGTATTTACAATAAAAAAAAGAGTATTAAAAAGTCTAAGCACAGTATAAAAATAGAAATATTAATAAACACATAAGAGTGGTGTTTGGGTCCTGGTGGATTATTGGGTTTTATTGCACAGTTGAATGCACAGAAGGCTGGATTTAGAAAACCGAGTTGATAACCAGCATGTTAGTGCTTAGCCTGCAGTAGTTAGGTTTAATAAAGCCACATAACAGGAACATATCCTGAGTTTGTTGAACTTGATACTAGTACAGGCCTCTAATGTCTAACTATCCCTCCTAGTGTTTGATTTGTACGCAGATTAGGATGTGTAATCTGCATGATTGTCTCCAGCCCATCCAACTTTCCTTCCAAGCACTGAGGATCGTAGTTGGAGCAGCACCTGGTCCAACTCTCCAATCTATTGGATGCAATTGGGGATTTTAAAAACACTTGCTCAGCTCTACATACTCAGCAGCCTTGCTTTAATGTGAGCAGTTTGTCTCCTTATGGCTTGATGTATAGCTTCAATGATAACCTCCTATAGAAGTACTTGGTTAAGTACCGACTGTGGACTGAGCTGAGGCACTAAAACTGATCTACACACACTCAGCAGTCCTTTGTATAGCAACATTAGGAGCAGGAGTGCTGTTTGACTGTATTGGATCCATAGAGGAGCTGAAACTCCTGCACCGAGTCCTCTTTTGGTTATATTCATTACACCAACAAGTTTGTCAAATGCCAGTAAATCACTTTATTTTACCAAAAACATCCGCGTCAATGTTGCTTCCCTTCCTATATGTTAGTTTGAAGTGATTCCTTAAGCCTCCAGTGCAGCAACACGTCTACAACGACATGTTTAAAAGTGTTATGGACAATATTTGCAGAAGAGGATCAATAATCAAACCCAATTCTGTCTTCGGTCATTACACTGAAAGCACTAAGTTGAGCCATCTGGTCAAAAATATACAGGGATGGTAATTTTTGCATGTGTGCTTGTTCAATTTTGTCTCCATATTCAAAACCGTTCTGTTGGAAAGTCCAAGTACAAAACATTTCTAGGTTAAATAAACACTCAGACAAGACCAAAGACATGTTGTTCCAGAAGTATTTAGGTGCATTCATCAGCTAGGGGCTCTGGAGGGTATTCAATATCTTTATTTACCTCATTTTATATCTAAACCTTCATTTCCAGAGCTTAGTTGAAACAGTTTTTTACTGCAAATATAATATAATGTAATGTTCAATATTGTTGTTATGACCTTGCAGTATAAAGGGTTTATGGTGTATTGTGCTGGCAGGCAGGACAGTGTTTATAGTCGCTGTAAAGGATTAAAGAAGGTATAAACAGGAGGGAACAAAATGTTTCGTCTTTGCTGTATGAAAACACTTTAAAAAGTAAAATATTGCAGTGAACTCCAATTTCAAGTTAACATATAAGTACGGAAAAGGCTTTAAAGATAAACCTTGTAATGTTCAAAACTTTTCAAGGTGAAAAGGCCCTATTCTTCAGTAGATTAAACACATCACAGTTTCTATTTTGTCATGCAAAAGAAGGTTACAAGGTGTTTTCATAGTGCTTCACCTAAAAAGGGGCCATTGGTTGTTCTTGAGAGGGTATAATCAGACGACATCCACCTGTGAGCCTTATTATCTTCACCAAAAGTGGTTCAGTCTTAACTGTTGGAGCTCGAACCTGCGGAGTCAACATCTATTTATGGGCTCAGAGGGAGCAAGTCGAGCAGTTTATGCGAGTGTTTTGTGTTTGTGCGTGACGGCAAACCGGCCCGACCTCATGCTGCTTCCATGCATGACTTGGCAGCGCCGTCCCCCCCGAGTCTCACAGCGAGGACAGATGGCGAGGACTTACCCCACTAAGAAAGCCTCCGACGCACGCACAGCCAGCCACGGCGCACAACACAAGAACTTCCTTGGCGCCCACTGGCAAGTCTCTCAATCCAACAATGAGTCATACATAGCATCCTCTCCCACCTAGAGTCTGTGTTTGTGACTCGAAAAATCACCTTAAGTCAGCATCCACTGTGCCTGCCGCTCTATTCTGGTCCCACATCTCCACTTCAGTCCAAACAACAGTCTTATATCTTCAAACATATTCGATTTCAACAAGCTTGAGGCAATTTGCATTATAAAACTTGTATATTAAACCCACGCACACGGTCAAATCCGCTGATTTAGATTCATCACTGGACTCATTTTACAAGCATCTACCCCGAGCTGTGTTTAATGACAGTTTTTAAATCAGTGCTTGGGAAGTTAATTCGCTCTCTTAAATCTAATCGCTATTAGATATGTAAATGTAAAGTGCCAGAGCAGGCAGTTTGCAGCCCTACGATCCATTAACATCTGATATCTTCCAAATACGATACAGCAAGTCAAGGCTCAGTCATAAAGGACGTCGTGCTCTCATGTGTGTGGGTGGACAGTCGGGTACAAACGTGTGTGAGAGACTGTAGGTGGACAAGCGATTGTAGAATGTGCAAGGCCAAACAAATGCTGAAATATACCATTGTGCAGTACATGTGTGGCTGTTTGTGTCCTTCTGGAGGTTGCAAATGCTCTTGTTTGCCATTTACACTTTCAAATCTATTGTTATTATTTATCGTAACATTTACTGGCATGTATCGTCACCTTTTCGTCAGCACACATTTTCATTGCACGTAAACTACAAAAACAAGTTCGAACCATTAATAGGCCACAGCTCAGATTGGATTTGAGTTGGTTTGCATCAGCATAGAAAGAGTCATGTGGGAGATATAATTATTTTAACACTTACAACCCAAACTTTAGGGAGCTAAAACGGACAGACAGATTTTAGTCTTTGACCCACAGACATCAGTTTTGTATCTGCTTCACTGCAGCCGTCAGCATCTCTTTGGTTGCCAGACAATGAGTTTTTAATTCATTAGGCTGAATCTGAGCACACAGAAATGCTCCGGTACCCCTGCGTTCATCCTGTTGCTTCCATCTGCGGTGAAACTATCAACAAATACCAGTGTGCCAGTTCTATTGGCAGCCAAACATGCCCACGCCATAACAGAAGAACCATATTTAACAGATGAGCTGTTCCTTTTTTCCCCCCTCTTTCTGCTATTTTTTAAAAATGTTGACTTTTGGTATTTGAATCCTCTGAAGTTACAGCTATGAAGTCTTCTCTTCACTGTTAGCAAACTGTGAATAAACAGTTATAATGTTTGTTCATACAGGCACGGAGTCAGGCTAATCACAAGGTCTATGATGTCCACTCCTCCCTATTAGCGTGCCTTATAACTGAGGCAGCGTTCATTCATTTGGCTCGCTCTGTGCTCGCCACATCGCTGCCTCACCAGCTTCGATTGTCAGCTTCTCCTCCTCCTCCTCCTCCTCCCCAGCCTCCTCCTTGTCATAAGGAGATCTGTGCATGTATAGATTTGTTGCCTATTCAGACTGTTCCATTCTGTATTCTTTTAAACAGTGTCAATATCAGGCTCTGCCGGGGGGTTCGTGATCTCTGAATCACGTGAACTCTGTGTCATGCTTGTGCAGATTGTTTCAGAGCATTACTCGAGCAGAGCCACCGCCAAACATAACATGCATGTCAGTCTGAAATAAATGGTTAAAATCTGACGAAGCGTCCTGTCCGAACTGAATTTCTTCACCATGCAAGTCGTTTTCCGGTCTTCTGAAAGACTTCTGTTGCCTGATCTATGAACTTCATTGGCATTTTCAAGTTTTCCTGTATCCACCCGTTATAGGCTACCAACTTCCTCTCAGGGCCGGAAAATCCTGGTCCCCGAAAGTAAATATCCTTTTCCGTTCTAAATGTTTCCCTCGTCCAACACACCTGATTCAAATGGCCAGGATCGTTACCAGGCTTCTGTAGAGCTTGATGATGAGCTGATCATTTGAATCAGGTGTGTTGGAAGAGGGAAACATCTAGAACGGAAAAGGATTTTTACTTTCGGGGACCAGGATTTTCCAGCCCTGCTTCCACTAATATCTCTCAGATTCTGATGTGCTTTTGCTTTTTTTTTTAGCCTCATTATTCTTTCACTTCACCTCTTTAACTCTCATATTGACAGGCAACTCTTAATTAACTCTGCACCACTCATGGGCTCTGTAGTGCATGAATTAATGTTGAAATGACACATGGCCGCTCAAGAAAGATGTAGCCCAGTGGCCAATTACTCTTGAGCCCTTGTAATTTCAGTACTTTGTGTTAGAAAAAAAAGAAGAAAAAAGAGAGAGATATCTTTCATACTTGACATACTCAAATTAAAACTGAGATTAGGGACTTTTAACGTAGTATCCATTATTAATTTCTAATTAAATGTGCCGAAGAGAGGCTGTAGAACTAAATTATGTCTGTCCAATTACTTAGTCTCATAGGTTCTTGTTTTACCTTCTCTGATTACTCTGTATTTCATGGTTTTTAGGTTATATATTTGTTCTTTTTGTGTACAGACTATATCTGCTACATCATGTATTCTATATTAGCTTTTATGGTGACCAAAGAATTTCTTCCTTTCATAGTTTTTCCTTCAGTTTATATAGGGGCAGTGGTGGCACAACAGTTAAGCCCCTGGGCTACCGATCAGAAGGTCAGAGGATCGAACCCTGATGTGGCCACTGTTTGGGCCCTTGAACAAGGCCCTTAACCTTTACTGCTCCAGGGACACCGCACCTTGGCTGACCCTGTGCTCTGACCCCAACTGGGATATGTGAAAAACACAATTTCACAGATGCTGTAAAAATGTATTTTGTGACAAAGGTTTCTTCTTTTTCTATATATTTGTGCCCTTGTACGTCATTTTCATTACTTTGCCTTTTATTCTACTTTTCTCTCACATTCATGCTGAGACACCAGATATCCTCATCTACTGTTTATAACTCAGCAGCTGGATAGCTCAGTGACTAACACCCCAGACCTTGGCATGGGAGATCGGTGGTTCAAATCCCGGTCAGGGCGCAGGTATCCAGTGAGGACCCTTAGGCAAGGTCCTTAATGCTGCCCCGCCTACCTACCTATGTACGTCACTTTGGATAAAATTGTCTGCTAAATGAAATTGTAACTAAAATAGTACGGATAAGACAAAATAATAATAATGTGAAGGCTTTGTACCGGAAAAGCAAAACGATATTTTTATCCCAGGATATAGCCACCTGGTAACATAAAAAAAAAATGCTGAGGAATTATCATTCATGCTGTCTTGTCTGTCACACACAAAGCTTTAGCTGGCAAAGCATGACACACGTGTGCCCTACTTATCAGACAACAGTCACTCCCAGGCTTTTGATGGCATCAGCTGAAGCAGAACAGGCAAAGGGAAAAATGGATATACTTGCTGCAAGCACTCACTTTGCCCAAAGCCGCCTTCTTTTCTTTCAAACCTTCCAAGTCCTTTTCATATTTTAAAAGGAGGCATTTCTGTCCTCCTACTGAAAGAAGCCTCAGCCTCCTTGGATAAAGCAGGTCATAGGACATCAGTAAGTAAGGCGGCACATCCAATCCAGTTGAGTTGAGGCCAGGCTATTTCTGTTTTCCTCACCAATTAAGAGCAATGAATCTATGTTGTACTCACAGCAGCAACCATTTATGCTTATCCCTTCCCCCATCCGACCTCTACCCTTAAGCTCTTCCCCATCTCTGGTGTCAACAAAAAATGTAAGAAGTGTCAATTACATAAGAGGCACATCTCTTCCAGTGTCATTTCTCCATGATAATGTGCCATGTGCATTGAGCGATTGGTAATCTATTTCTGGGACACTAAACTAAAGGCAGAAATAAAGAAAGGAGAAAAAATAATGCTCACAGTCTCTACAGAGATTACTTTGTTGCTTACTGGCAGTCTGCAGGAACATTGTTCCAGTACAAACAACTGTCAGCTAAAAATACAGCCAGAAAGTAAGTCACATTATTCCTTTAAATGTATCTGTTACATATTTAGGTTCTGACAAAACAAAGATTTTTTTTTACTGTAAGGCATTACCTGTTGCACAAACCACACGAGAGAATAACTTGTTCAGACAAAAACACAAACAACAAAAAAAACACACACAAAACAAACAAACAAACAAAAAACACACACACAGTGATGTAGAGAGGGAAGCATTAATGCACCTAGTATACTGTAGGGTATTCAACCATGACCTGCATGTGTGTGTGTAGATTACAATGCAAGTACACGTGTGTGTTATTGCCACCCACATAAAATGAAGGGGAATTGTTGAATTACATGCAGCCGCTGATCTGTGAGACGACAGATGGCCAGAAAAGAAATGTCTGCTGTTCTAATGTTCTGCGCCGTGTTGTGTTGGACTTAATCCGTTTCACCTCTACTTATTGGCATATCACAGGGCTTTGCCATCTCAAATCTCTCACGGGGATGGAGATTCCCAGGTCCCTGGTCTCCCATGGCAGCAGATCCCATCTCACTAATGCTGTTGCACAACCCTCAATCACTTTAATACATTTTCAGTGCTGCTGGTCTGCTGATGCACTCTTCTCATGAACCGTTATGTAATAACTCTGGCCTCGCCGGTGGAGAGATAGCCACAACAGTCCGCCACCCTATAGCCTGTGTTTTGGGATGTTTTTTGTTTGAGATCTCTCAAAGTATGTCATTAATTCAAAGATTAACATAGATTAAATTAAATGCATGCAGACAACTGTTCAAAGTCAAAGTCTGAAAACAAATTTCATGAACCTGTCATTATAATTTATCTGATGTGGTACCTTCATTTAGTATTCCGCCACTCTTGTAATTCACATTCCTTTTCAAGAAAATCAAACAACTGAGCAAAATTCAGCCTCCTGTGTGCTCTATTTTCAGTAGGAATAAAAGGCTTTGTGACAGTCAGTCTCCTAGTTTTTCTCCCTTTACACGGCAGAAAAATATTCCACAGAGTAAAAAGACAAAAAAGCACAAAAAATTGATTGTGTATTTTCCACACTCTAACCCAAAAAGACACACCGTCTTTTTGGGTTAGAGAGTGGAAACTACACAATCAAACTGCACATAAAATACCAACAAACAGCAAGTGCAATAACAAGTATAGTAACTTGCTAGACTAACAATTAGTAGTAGCTCTTGAGTACCTAAGAACTATCATATAAATATTCATGATCTTGAATACCACTGTCAGTCATATATTCAGATGCCCACGTGAAAACGGCAAACAGAGAGAGCTCTTATATTACATATTATAGAACATACAATATTACATTTGACAGATGCCAGCAGTACTATCACTGAACATGTTCAAATTTGTCAAAGTGAAGATGACATTAGTGATAAACAAAAGCAGTGAGGAGCATATTAGATAACATGAAACCCAAAGTTGATAACGAGTTTTCTTCAGGTGCTTGCCAAATCATTGGCCGTGATTCCAAATTGTTTATGTCCCCAACCTACCAATCTCTATTGGTATTATTGGAATGATTTGTTTTTTATGATTTCTGTGCTGTGTATCTGATTACAGTGTCAACTGTATGTGTTTGTTACGTATGATTTCTGTGTAAAACAATGTAAATTTTGCAAAGCATAATTCTGGTTGATGTTGAAACATGTGCATAACAATGAAGTGCCCTGCTTCTCTGTCATTATGGAGCGCCTCTACTCGTGTTTGGCTGCCTGAACTGAATACTAAAAACTGGTAGCCTTGTCACAGTAATACAAATAACACCAGTCACAATAATCGCTCTTGTCAGTTGAACACAAGCCAGCTTAATTTACCAAATGGCAGATTTTGAGCAGGAAATCATGACAGAGAAATTTCAAGACTAAACTTAAAAAATATGTAGTTCAATGCACTTACCGCTCCTGTATGAGGCATGGGATTAAATCCACAAAGATTGCACACAGTGTTCTTGCATTCAGTACAGGTGTTGTAATTGGGAGGATCCTTGGAGCCCATGTTGAGTTCAACCTTACACAGTGGACAGGTGGACAGACTTGCTTTAGGGGCAACCTTAGTCGCTTCTGCAGATTTTGGAGGCTCAGCCGGAGTTTTCTCTGCTTTGACCTGTGGTGTTGGAATAGGCTTGGCCTGCTGAGGTGGCTCTGATTTCTGTGGGGCAGGTGGTTTAGTATCCTTTGCAGGGGATATCTTAGGAGAAACTGGAGGTGTAGGTTTAGGGCTGACACTGGCTGAAGTGGACATCTTGCGTCCAGTTGGTGGTGTAGTTTTCGATTCATCCTGGACAGCAGAGGTTATCAAAGTAGATGCAGAGCTTAAGAAAGATGACCCAAAGCCAAACATCTTTCCTTTCACTGACTCTGCAGACTTTGCAGCAGTAGGTGGTGTTTTAGGGGCACCAAAGCCAAAGAAACCTCCTGACTCCTGTTTGGTAGGCTGAGCTGGTGGTGGTGCAGTTTTGGCAGGAGGGGTCACAGATTTCGGGGGCTGTTGTGGTAGTTTGCTAGCTTCAAGACCTGGTTTTACTTCTGATTTTGAAGTTTGTGGAGGTTTTCCTACCAGTTTCTGCTGGCCAACCATATCTTGGGCTTGTCCTTGTTGAGTACCTGAGACCTCTTGCATCTTTTGCACAGCATCTTGCTGTGGTTTGTCTGTCTTTTGGAGTGCAGTTGGCACTGGGGCCTCAGCTTTCGGGGTTTCTTTTTTGGGTATCGTTGTTTGTGTGACCTCTTTTGAGACTTCTGTATGTTCTGTAGGCTTTTCCTTCTGGACTAATACAGGCATCTCCTTCTGAGGTGTAGAAACCTTGGTTGGCGAGGGCTGTGGTTTTACTAAAGCAGGTCCAGTGGGCTCAGGAGCTCCTAGGGCTCTCTGCATCTGGCAGTTTAGACAAAGCCATTCCTTTACCTGAAATAAGAGCAATGAAATACATAAATCATTGTTGAATAAAGCACCACAGTGTTTTAACAAACAAACAAAGGAGAAATGAGTTTTCAGGACAATTTTAGAATGATTTCAACAATAATATTGCAGTTCAGAGGGTTCAGAGGGTATTCAGGTACGTCTAGCATCCTAATATCACATGCTTTATTCACAGATTATAATTTTTTATATATTATTATATAATCAGGGCTATCGTAAAATAAATTTAGCTGATAATTAATGACAAAGACTTTTCATGGTATGAAATGACAACAGTTTGTTTTAGCAGTAGTTAAAATGCATTTAATAATTAATATAATTACACAATTTTTCCAAAGTGATCAACCTAGTAGTCCTTAAATTGTAGCAAATGCCACATCACATACCACAATAATCAATCTGTATAATGCTCATTTAAACCCATAACTAAATAAATGCAGAAATTCAATTCAAAGCAGTCAAATTAAAGCAATAGTAACATTTGTGAGGACAGTAATTTACCTCTGACACATTTGGCATCGGATTAAATCCACACTGGTTGCAGACAGTAGTTTTGCATTCTGTGCAGGTGTTGTAGTTGGGTAGATCCTTGGAACCCATGTTGAGTTTGACCTTACAGAGTGGACAGGTGGACTGGTCTGCCTTTGAAGCACCTTGGGTGTCGGTTGGTGCCTTGTGGAGCTCTGACGGAGCTATGTCCACTTTGGCTTGTACTGTTGGAGGAGTCTTATCCAGCTGTAATTTCTCTGGTTTCTTCTCTTCAGTTTTCTGGACAGCAGGTGGCTTGGTGTCCTTTGGAGGTACTGTTTTAGGAGAGGCTGGCGGTGTAGTTTTAGGAGAGACACTGGCTGTAGTGGACATCTTACGTGGAGTTGGAGGTGTTTTAGCTTCATCCTGGACAGCAGAGGTTATTAAAGTTGATGCAGAGCTTAAGAAAGATGACCCAAAGCCAAACATCTTTCCTGTCACTGCCCCTGCAGACTTTGCTGCAGTAGGTGGTGTTTTAGGAGCACCGAAACCAAAGAAGCCTCCTGACTCCTGTTTTGGAGGCTGAGCTGGTGGTGGTGCAGATTTAGCTGGAGAGGTCCCAGCTTTTGGAGGCTGCTGTGCAGGTGGTTTTCCTGTGCCTGGTTGTGGTGGAGCAGCAGACTTGGAAGTAGTCTGGACTTTGGGAGTCTGTTGCTGGGGTGCTGCAGGCTGTTTGGGTTTCTCTGCAGGAGGTTTCTGTGGAGCCGGAGAAACATCAGTCTTTGTGATAGTGGATGGAACAGTTTTATCAGGCAATGGAGCAGCTGCAGGGGTAACTTTCTCTGTTGGTGCACTAACTGCTTTCGAGTCAGTTTCTTTGGCTGGGACAATGTCAGCAAGCTCAGTTTTGGGTGCACTTGGCTTAGGAATGTCTTTCTGAGAAGCTGACACTGGAATTTCTTTCTTCTCTGTGGTGGCAGGAACCTCTTTGCTTGGTGAAGGCTGTGGTTTTATCATGGGGAGACCTGGAGGTTCAGAAGCTCCAAGTGCTCTCTGCATCTGGCAGTTGAGACACAGCCATTCCTTCTGAAAATCAAAGACAAGAAAACATATGTGGGTCAAGAGTCAATGATAACCTCTCATAACAGTATTTCGATCAACTGATCTAAATAAGTACTTTGAATAACTGGAGAAAATTAACACATTTCCAACCAATTAAAAGGCTACAAGAACAAGAAAAAATAATTTACAACTAAACTAATTTTCTATCATTTCGAATTATAAAAGTCTTACCACAAATTAACCTGTCACTATAAAGCAATTCAATTTACTAAATTGTGTCTTAACCAGAAAGCTAAATGAGAAATTATATTTTTTGTCATTTAATTACCTCTGTTACATTTGGCATGGGACTAAATCCACACTTGCTGCAGACAGTGGTTTTGCACTCAGTACAAGTGTTGTAGTTTGGAGGATTTTTGGAGTCCATGTTGAGTTCCCCCTTACAGAGTGGACAAGTAGGCTGACCCACTTTTGGAGCAGCTTGGGAAGCTTCTGGTTTTGCAGGCTCTGGTGGACCTTTATCCACTTTAGTTGGTCCTGATGGAGCAGCCTTGGCCTCCTGAGTTTGGTCTGGGATTTTTTCCACCTCTGGTTTCTGAGCAGTTTGTGGTTTAACCTCCTTTGCTGAAGTTACCTTTGGAGAAGCTGGGGGGCTGGACTTTGGGGAAATCTGCAGTTCTGGCTTTCTGTTAGAGACTAGCGGGGCAGACATTTTGCGGGAACTTGGTGGTGTGCGAGACTCATCCTGAACTGCAGATGTTATCAAATTTGAGGCTGAGCTGAAGATTGATGAACCAAATCCCATCATCTTCCCAGTCACCGCTTCAGTTGTTTTTGAAGCAGCACGCTGAGATTTAGGACTACCAAAGCTGAAGAAACTTCCTGATTCTTGTTTTTCTGGCTCTGCTGCTGGTGGAGCAGTTTTGGCAAGTGATGTTTCAACTAGCTGTGGCTCTTTGGCTTGTTGGGGCTGTACTTCATCAGAGGATTTGACAGCTGTTTTCTGAACTGTTTCAGCTTTCTCCTCTTTCTTTTCTGACACTGCTTTAGTTGGAGGAACATTTGGTTGAGTAAGATCCTTTTTCTTCTGAATTGAAGTTTCAATATTGGTGGTGACAGGAGCTTGAGCAGGCAGTGGTGTACTTGGATCTGAAACTTTAGTCCCCATCTCTTTGCTTGGAGGTGTGGTAGAGGTTGGAATGTCCTTGGTAGGTGGCTCATCTGGTCTCTCCTCTTTTGTTGGTGCTGAAACAGTAGCTGGAGTGTCTTTTGCAGGTGGTGTGGCAGTGGTTAATGGTTGTGTTATGTCTGTTTTCTTTTGTGGTGCACCGGGTGTTGGACTGTCCTTCTGATTTTTGTCTGGAACTGCGGCTTTTTGTGCAGTGGCATCTTTTTGGGCCGGTGCAGGCACTTTGCTGGGTGATGCCTGAGGCTTCATTAGTGGAGGCTGTACTGATTCACTTGCTTTGAGGGCCCTTTGCATCTGACAAGTCAGACACAACCACTCCTTTGTCTGTAAGAAAAATTATATTATTTTGAGCAAGTGTGCCTATAAAACATTGACAACAGCAGTATTTTTGTGTCACAATTCAAAATACAAAACACCATAATTTTTTTAAACTGACACAATATACTTTGAGTGTAAAGTTACGCAATAGAAAAATGTCCATATTATAGAGAATGAAATATGCTTCATTAATGCATACGACTTGAGTAATTCTTATTTACCTGTGACTCATTTGGCATTGGGTTAAATCCACACTGGTTACAGACGGTGTTCTTGCATTCAGTGCACATATTGTAGTTGGGTGGATCCTTGGAACCCATGTTGAGTTCAACCTTGCAGAGTGGACAGCTGGACTGGCCTGGTTTCACAGTGACTGTGGAGGCTCCTGCAGCCTTTGGAGGCTCTGATGGAGCTTTTTCTACTTTGGTCTGTACCTGTGGAGATGCCTTGGTCTGCTGGGGTTGTTCTGGCTTCTTCTTCTCCTGGGCAGCAGGGGATTTAATCTCTTTCGCAGGGGACAACTTAGGAGAAACTGGTGGAGTGGTTTTAGGCTGGTCCTGAACAGCGGAGGTCATCAAAGTGGATGCAGAACTGAAAATGGAAGAACCAAATCCAAACATTTTTCCAGTCACTGACTCTGCCGGCTTTTCAGCTTCGGGCTGAGCTTTACCACCGCCAAAACCAAAGAAGCCTCCTGATTCTTTTTGTGTTGCTGCAGTGGCATTACTCTGTTTACGTTCAGTTTGTCGTGGCTGCTCTGGTGATTTGTTAGGACCTGATATTTTCTGGGGCTCCTGTAGAATCTTCTTAGAAGGAACTGGACTAGCCTTTTTCTGAACCTCGGCCTTGTCAGTCATGTCAGATTTAGCAGGCTGCGCAGTTACAGATAGTTTCCTCTGAGGTGACTGTGGTGTTGATGACTGTTTCTTTTCAGGTTCAGCTGGGCTGCTAATGTCTTTCTTTTGGGGTTTTGCAGGTGTCTGAGCGTTGACAGAGGTGACTTCTGGTGGCTGTGCTGCTCTAAGAGCCCGCTGCATCTGGCAGGTGAGACACAACCACTCCTTTGTCTAAAAAAGAAAGAAAAATCATACACTTTTAGGCAATCTGTGAATAATTACCATTTTTAAAAAAATGTATTTAAGTAATTAGTAGGCTTTTTTCTTTTCAAAGCTGTTATACATCTAGTAAGATAAGTAACATGTTATTTCCTCAACTCTTACCGCTGTTTCATTTGGCAGAGGGTTAAATCCACACTGGTTACAGACAGTGTTCTTGCATTCAGTACAGGTGTTGTAGTTGGGTAGATCCTTGGAACCTATGTTGAGTGGGACCTTACAGAGTGGACAGGTAGACCTGTCAAGTTTGACAGCTTCTTGGGACACTGCTGAAGGCTTTGGAGGCTCAGATGGGGCTTTGTCCACTTTGGCCAGTCCTGAGGGAGGTGTCTTGGTTGGCTGGGATGGCTCTGTTTTCTTTTGCTGCTCCGGCTTCTGGGGAGCAGGAGACTTGATCTCACCTGCTTTTGGCTGTACTGGTGTTGGACCCTTGGCTTGCTGAGGTTGCTCTAGTTTCTTGTCCTCTTCTAGTTTCTTGACAGCAGGAGATTTGGGGTCCTTTGCAGGAGACATCTTGGGAGAAACTGGTGGCGTAGTCTTGGGTTGGTCCTGAACAGCTGAGGTTATCAATGTCGATGCAGAACTGAAAATGGAAGAACCAAAGCCAAACATTTTTCCAGTCACAGACTCCGCTGGCTTCTCAGCATCAGGTTGAGTTTTAGGACCACCAAAGCCAAAGAAGCTTCCTGACTCTTGTGATGCTGTACTGGCATTACTCTGCTTACGCCCAGCTTGGCTTGCATGATCTGGTAGTTTCTCTGGAGCTGTTTTCTGTTTATCTTGTGGTATTTTACGATCAGGTGCTGGGCTGGCCTGCTTCAATGGTGTAGTAGCAGGTTCAGATTTTCCTGAGCCCACTGAGGCTGTTGATTGTTTTCTCTGTGGGGAGACTGGTTCTGAAGTCTCCTTCTTTTGTACAGCAAGGTCTGGGCTGGCTTTCTTTTGAGGAGAAGTTGGTTTGGGAGAATCTTTTAACTGGACTGCAGCAGGTAAAGGAACTTTTTTAGGTGAGCTTTGGGACTTCGATGTGGGAGGTCCTTGGGGCTCGGCAGCTCCAACTGCTCTTTTCATCTGACAGGTAAGACATAGCCATTCTTTTACCTGAAACCACAGTAGACACCTGGTTATGTATTGCTTAGAATTAGAAATTACACTAATTCACAAGAGCTTAAGAAAACATCTTCAAAACTCAAACTACAAGTCAAGGAGGTTATGATAAAAAGACCACAGATCTTTGATCAATAAAGGATTATACATTTTTCAGTATGCTGGAACTAAATGTAGTGTAGAAGACAAGCAATTTATTCCGTCACAGATTTGTCAGATTCTTGTACTTACCTCTCCTACGGGCATGGGGTTAAATCCACATTGGTTACAGACAACAGTCTTGCACTCAGTGCAGGTGTTATAGTTGGGAGGTTCCATGGAGCCGATGTTAAGCTTGACTTTACACAGTGGACAGGTGGTTTGTCCTGCATTAGGAGCCGTTTGTGAGACTGTTGCTGCCTTTGGTGGCTGTGTTGGAGCTTTGTCCTCTTTGATCTGTTGGGATTCATCTGGTTTCTTCTCCTGCTCTGGCTTCTGAACAAGTCTTTTGGGCGACATTTTTGGAGAAACCGTTGGCGTACCTTTTGGAGAAATCTTGGGCACAGCAGACATCTTGGGAGAGACCTGTGCTGGTGCAGACATCTTACGAGAGCCTGGGGGTGTAGTCCGTGATTCTTCCTGGACAGCAGATGATATCAAGTTGGATGCTGAGCTGAAAATGGAAGAACCAAAGCCAAACATCTTTCCACTGACTGATTCTGTTGTTTTTGAAGCATCAGGGCCTGCTTTAGGACCACTCAAGCCTAATGTCTTTCCTGACTCCTGCTGTGTATCTGTGACAGCCTTAGTCGGTTTCAGGGCAGGTTGACCTGCCTGGTCAGTTGTTTTCTGAGAAATTGGTGCCCCTGGGATATTTACAGGGGTTTTCTGACCAGGAGTTGGGCTAGCTTTTGTTTCACTCTCTGGACCCTTAGCAGCAGGTGCAACCTTTGCTGCAGGTGTCACTGCTGTGGACTGCGTCTTCTGAGGAGAACCTGGCGTGGAACTCCCCTTCTTGTCCACTTGGTGAGGAGTTATTTTCTGTTGTACAGCAGATGGAGCAATTTTGTTAGCTCCGGTGTTCGGTTTCATAGGAGGTCCCGTGAGCTCAGATGCAGTAAGAGCTCTCTGCATCTGACAGTTCAGGCATAACCATTCTTTAACCTGAAAAAAGAAAATATACTGAATTAAAATATGAACGTTTTCAACACCTGTATGAAATAACTGCTGTAACATGCAGGATCAAAAAATGACCTTTAAGTTCACAGTGGATTTCTGTCTAATTGTTACTTTTACCCCTCATATATTAGTATTTTATTGTATTTTTAAAGTAAGCTGAAAAAGTATGTCATTGTTGTTATTATTACCTCTGACACATTTGGCATTGGATTAAATCCACACTGGTTACAGACAGTGTTCTTGCATTCAGTGCATTTGTTGTAGTTGGGAGGTTCCCTGGATCCAAAGTTGAGCTGGACCTTACAGAGCGGACAGGTAGATTGCCCTGCCTTAGGAAGAGCTGGGGAAGCTGCTGCATCCTTTTTGGGCTCTGATGGGCCTTTTTCTACTTTGGCTTGTGGCAATGGAGAGGTCTTGGGCTGCTGAACTTGCTCTGGTTTCTTTTCCTGCTCAGGTTTCTGAACAGGAGGTGATTTGGTTGCCTTTGCAGTTGGCATCTTGGGAGAAACTGGTGGTGTCGTTTTGGATTCATCTTGGACGGAGTTTATTAAAGTGGATGCAGAACTGAAGATGGAGGAACCAAAGCCAAACATTTTTCCACCAAGGGATTCAGCAGGCTTTGCAGCATCAGGTTGAGGTTTGGGACCACCAAATCCAAAGAACCCTCCAGATTCCTCTTGTGTAGTCGATGTAATGCTACCCTTTTTAACTCCAGTTTGATTTGGTTTGGTCTGGTCTGGTGGTTTCTGAGGACCCATCTTCTGGCCTTGCTGTGGAGTTTTCTGAACAGGTGCTGGGCTGGCCTGTTTCTGGCTTTCAGGTCCCTTCACGGTTTCAGTCTTTGCTGGATGTTCTGCTTGTTTTTGTGGTTTCCTGACAGGGGAGCCTGATGGAGAGCCCTCCTTTATTTTAGATTCAGCAGGTGGTGGAACGTCTTTCTTTTGAGGTGTATTTAGTGGGGGAGGGTCCTTCTTTGGCGCACTGGTAGGTGCGGTGACTTTATTTGGTGAAGCCTGTAGTTTCATCAAGGGAGTTCCTGGAGGCTCAGATGCTCCTAGTGCTCTCTGCATCTGACAGTTGAGACACAGCCACTCTTTCTCCTATAATAGAGCAAAAGGCAAAGAAGCAAAATTTAGTAATAATGAACAAGAATGTCACAATCACTGTTCATCTACAATACTCTATTATCTTACCTCTTTAACATTTGGCATGGGATTAAATCCGCATTGGTTACAGACTGTGTTTTTGCACTCAGTACAGGTGTTGTAGTTGGGAGGATCTTTAGAGCCCACATTAAGTTCCAGTTTACAGAGAGGACAGGTAGACTGGCCTGCCTTGGAAACAACTGGTGAAGCTGATGCTTTCTTTAGAGGCTCTGATGTTGGTTGGCCTGCTTTTGGTTGTACCGATGGTGAACCCTTGGCTTGCTGTGGTTGCTCTGGTTTCTTCTCCTGTTCTTGTTTCGTGACAGTTTGAGATTTGGGGTCTTTTGCAGGAGACATCTTGGGAGAAACTGGTGGTGTAATTTTGGACTCATCTTGAACAGCTGAGGTCATCAAAGTGGATGCAGAGGTGAAGATGGAGGATCCAAAACCAAACATTTTCCCAGTCACTGATCCCGCAGGCTTTGCAGGCTCGGGCTGAGTTTTACCACCACCAAAACCAAAGAAGCCTCCTGACTCTTGCTGTGTTGGTGCAGTGACGTTCCCCTGCTTTTGTGCACTTTGAGCTTTCTGGTCTGGCTGTTTCTGAGGACCTGTCTTCTGGCTCTCCTGAGGTTTTGTCTGACCAGGAGCTGGGCTGACCTGTTTATGACTGTCTGGTGCTTCAGCCTTGGCTGGTTGTGCTGCTGGTGTTGATACTTTTTTCTGAGGAGAACCTGGTGCAGAAGTCTTTTGCAGTGCAGGCTGTGCTGCAGGAGTCTTTTTAAACGAATTGGCCGAAGATGCGTCTTGCTGAGGTTCAATTCCTCCAGCAGCTCGTTTCACCTGGCAGTTTAGACAAAGCCACTCCTTTCCCTTTAAAAAACAAAACACAAAAATAAATTAAACACGTACTACTTTTAATGATAACAAATTACAACAAAAGGAAAAAAAGGCAAATTAGAGAAGCTAGGAAATTAGGTGTCACATTCTGAACAGAAAAACACCCACACACACATTATGAATGATGGAATGCTGTGGGCAAACTCTGTAGGGGGCTGCAGCGTTTTAGATGAAGACAGGACTAGGTTGCTTCAAAGATTGGGACTGATGATGCATATGTAATTTTAATAAGCTGTACGATGTGAGAAACACACTAACCGGCAAAGCTTTTGTTTGTGCTTTTGCTGACACTTACTATTTACCACATGTATTTAGAAAAAAATACGTAAGATATTTGTATTTGATTGTGTTAAAAGTTTATTTTAACCAACTAATTATATTATTGCAAAAGTGCAAAAGTAAGCTTATGACAAAAGCAAACACTCTCCACTTGCTTAAGTGAAAATTAGAAAGGCGAGTGACAGTAATGAAATATTTCAGTGGTTTTAGACTATATATGTTAAAGCACTCACATTTACATGTGCTCTCAAATATTCACCTAAAGTTCTTTTAATTTTGTTTTCAGTTCACTGTCTTAAGCATTAGTTTAAGTAGTATCACGTGAACAAGTTGCCTTGCACTCTCCTTGGCAATGTAGATACTAACTGTGTATTGAATTACAGAGTCAAGTGTCAAGTCCTTTGTGCATCAGGTAGCCAAGTTCATTTACCTTGTATTTGGTATTCCCTACAAGACAATACCCATGAGGTGTGTATGTTGCATAGAGCTTTTAAAGTAAATCTCTTTGACTAATGTCCAGCAACAGTGTCTAACACAATGTCAACAAATGAGCTTATCAGTAGTTTTTTAAAGCATCATGGAGCAGTTCTCTATAAATTCTGTACGTGTCCATGCAGTAGAAGCAATGTTATTGCAAAAAAAAAGTAATATTGCAATTCTTTTTAATTCGAAGAGCTGTAAAAATAAAGGGAAAAGGAGTGACACCATAGGTGTTTCAAACTGCTTTGTATCAGTGTAAACCCAAGCCTGCAGGGTCTGACACATGTACTTTTCTGTTTTTTTTTCTGTGTGACTCGCTGTCAGAGGTTTGGACATTATGACAGGACTTCACAGAAATACAAAGACAACTTAGATCTGGGTGCAATTTATATATGTCTGTCGTAATTTACTGTTAATACATTTTTATAACAAATATATTAATTAAACATCCTTCTTTCATAAGCTGGACTTAAACTCTGTAATTCGAAAATGATTGTTGCCATGTCATCCATTCATGTATATGAATTCTACCACTCGAGAATAGCTTTTCAAACGAAGAAATTTTTTAATCAACCTCTGACCATCAAAAAGGAACTTAACAGCTTCGAAGAACTTCATTCACAAGTACCGAGGGTAAGCTACAGCTCTGTCTTTAAGTATTAAACACTTTTGAGACACGAGGCAATATTGTAACAACTCAGACAGAACCGTTTCTGCAAAATCAGCCAGGAAAGAAAAGCAATTTAAGCCCAAGACTATTAAATTATATAGAGATGCATTTAACTTTTAGAGAACAAGATTCCTCAAATGTTTCTTCGCCCCTTTCTTTAAATCCTCATTCATTCATTCATTCATTCTTAATTTCATTCAGTAAATTCCACGTCTTACCTCTTTAACATTTGGCATGGGGTTAAATCCACATTGATTACAGACAGTGCTTTTGCAGTCAGTGCAGCTGTTGTAGTTGGGAGGATCCTTCGACCCCACGTTGAGCACCATCTTGCAGATTGGACAAGTGGACTTGTCTGCTTTAGGAGCACTCTGGGGGGTTGCTGCTGCCTTTGGAGTCTCTGATTTTTCCACTTTGCCTTGCCCTGCTGGTTGAGCCTTTGCTTGCTGTGGTTGCTGCTGTTTCTTATCTTGCTCCGACTTTGGGGCAGAAGTTGGTTTGGTCTCCTTTGCAGGCTGCATTTTAGGAGAAACCGGAGGTGTGGTTTTAGACTCATCCTGAACAGCTGAAGTTATCAAAGTCGATGCAGAGCTGAAAATAGAGGAACCAAAACCAAACATCTTCCCAGTCACTGACTCCTGTGGCTTTGCAGATTCAGTTTTAGCACCACCGAAGCCAAACAAACCCCCCGACTCCTGCTGGGGAGCTGGAGTGGCACTGCTTTGCTTGCGTCCAGTTTGACTAGGTGGTTTTGGAGACCCTGATGCTTTCTGGATCTCAGGTGTCGCTTTATGAACAGTTGCTGGGCTGGCTTGTTTTTGACTTTCTGGTTCTTTAGCAGCTTCAACCTTGGCTGGCACTTTTGTTGATGTAGACTGCAATTTCTGAGGTGAACCCGGCGCTGACATTTCTTTTTTGACAGGTGCAGCGGGAGGCGGTGTCTGGTTTGATGTGGGCTTTTTCATGGGAGGTCCTGGTGGTTCCGAAGTTCCTTGAGCTCTCTTTATTTGGCAGGTAAGACAAAGCCACTCACGTCCCTATACAAAAATAGAGACACATACACTGTGACAAAGATAGATGCATATGGGTAATATGTGCACATAATGTACAAATATACAAGAAAAAGATCTATCTGTAGTTCCTAAAATTAGATAAGGTGCACCACAAATAACTTTTAGAACTTATAAAACGGAATAATTGTTAACAGCAAGTGGTTAGCAAGGACACCACACTAATTTAGCCACACCGGTGTCAGTTAAATCATTGTTAATTTGATATCAAAGACAACCTGAGAAAGGTTTTTAAAAATTTATGTAATGATTGCACTGTGTGATGCAGTAAACTTGAATCCTAAATGCAATAACGCCTCATGTTGAAATAACTCTCACCAGCTAAGACTGCACTAATCCGTCTGCACTGAATAGGAAAAGAACTCAAAGAGAACTGTTTAAACTTAGTAACACTGTATGTGCTGCACTATGCATCTTGCAGACATACAATAAAAGAACATTTAGTTTGAACATAGCAAAGTCATGTGAAAATATGAAAGAAATTAGTAAATAGTAAGGCTACTTACATCCGAGTCTGGAGGGCTGAAGCCACACAAGCTGCAGACTTCAGTTTTACACTGTGTACAGGTTTTATAGTTTGGTGGATCCTTGGTATGCACATTAAGTTCTGTTGTGTTGCACACTGGGCAGAGAGACTTGGCTCCTGCTTTAGATTGTGATCTGTTTGCTGCCGGTGATGAAGACCCAGGTGTGCCAGGTCCCTTCACACCTTGCTGCAGGGGTGTAGTCCTGCCGCCTTTCTGCTGTCCAGTTTTTGGGGACCCCTGCTGTTTCTGTCCCAACTCAGTCCCAGCCTTTGTTGACCCTTGTACCCCAGTCTTTGCAGGTTCTTGCTGCTGTGCACCAGTCTTAGCAGGGCCTTGCTGTTGCATCTTTGTCTTAGGTGGAACCTGTTGTTGTGATTTCGGAGATTCTTGTTGTGCTCCACTCTTAGACGGAATCTGTTGTTTCGCTTCCGGCTTAGGTGAACCTTGTTGCTGTGGGCCCTTAGGTTGGTTTTTCGGGGGCTCTCCTTTAAGCTGAGCTCCAGGCTGTGTCCCCGTCTTCGAAGCAGCTTGTTGCCCAGCGGGCTTTATCGATGGTCCAGTCTGTCCATTCCCCTGCAGCTGTGGCGATCCTTGCTTAGGAACAGGCTGACTCTTTTGCATAGGGGTGCCCTGGCCTGGTTTTGGGGGGCCCTGGTTTTGCTGAGGGTCTTTGCCAGCGCTCACTCCTGGCTGCTGTTCTCCAGCTGGTTTCACCCCCTGTTGGGGAGGTGGCTTTTTATTCCCCTCCGCCTCATCTCCAAATAAACCAAACTTATTCACAGCAGAGGACACAGCGTTGAGGGGGTTGGCCCCGCTGAGGAATTTTGAGGAGAACATAGCTGGGTCCTCTTCCTCCTCGTCTTCCTCCTCGTCCTCCTCCTCGTCCTCCTCCTCCTCCTCCTCGCAGGAGCTGGAATCTACAGGACTGTCAGAGTCGGAGCAGGAGCTGTCTCCTCTTTGTCCTGGCTCTCCTGCAGAGGCCTGAGGGGGGACTGGAGCCGGGCCTGTAGAGAGGGCATCTACAGCCCCACTGCTGCTGCTAGTACTGCTGCTGCTGCTCCCTGGGCTCTCCTCTGGCTCAGCATCTACATCAGACTTCCTAAATGCATGACAAACACAGAGAGAGAGAGAAAGTGTGAGACATGAGGGAGGGATAATGAAAGCGAGCGTGAGAATTTATGAACCACATACACATACAATGCTGCCTGAGCCTGCTTGATAAACAAAATAAAAATAGCATACTTAAGCCTGATGGATATAGGAAAAAGGGATGTGGGGGAAATATAATATCACCCATCCATTATTCACTGTCCAAGGTGCGTTTTTTGATCCCCTCTATGCATATTGTAATCAAGTTATCTCCTTTAACTCAACTTAGGAGTCCATCAGTGTGTTCCCTTTTAGAGCTGTGCATCTAAATCCGTAAATAGCACCTTTTACAGCAGAGGAATTTACATTTAAATGCTCTGTAAATGTGAACAAACTGCCAATGTGACACACCAGTGTTTGATAAATAAAATGCACTTTAATCCAGGATGAAACCACCATCATTTGCATCGCCTCAACACAGAGAGATCCATTAAGGATCCAGCCTCACTTTGATTTACTCCGCAGCGACTGTTGCTTTCAGGACCACGGACAGGGTCAGAGCCGCTCCGCTGATCACAGCCCACAAATCTCAGAATCTCCTTTCATCGAGAAGCAGCCTACAAATTAGACCAATGTGCAACACAGCAGGCGGACAGCTGCTAGAAAGCCCATTCAAATGGTCATTCAAAGGTGGGACTCACAGCTCCTGATGGTGGTTTTTCCAGCACGGTGAGAGAATTCTCCTGTCATGAGCCAAATGGCACCGATTGTCGCGCCAGTGACAAATCTCACGCAGGACGTGTTTTTACAGCAGCAAGGCGAGTAAACAGAGGAAAATCTAGCGCTCTCTCTGGAGAAACTGCAGGCACATCCGGGTAGGGGCCCGTCAAATAACGCATGGGAAGTGAATAGTTTTTACTAAAGCACCGTCAAGGGCAGCACAGATCTTTGATGAGCAAGTGTCTCTCGAAATAGACAATTGCAAGCCGGATTTACCGTTTACTACGCACTGCCCACGAGCAGCAATGCTTCACCCACAGGCGGTGGATCCACACAGCGTTTTTATCGTAGCCAGATGGGAAAAGGCATGCAGAACGCACGACCAATCGAAACCGGACAACACGCTGCTCTGCGTAAAGGTGATGACAGCTCTGAGGGTTGGTGTAGGAAAAAATTAAAATTAAAAAACACACATTACCGCCTATTTCTCTGCCCTTGACCAGTCGCCTTTCCAGTTTTTTTTTTTTAGAGTAATCTGGTATAATAAACGATTTTAAAATGATTCCAAACTAGCCCCCAAACGGCGAAGCAACCCAGCAAAAGCCCTGTCATCGTTGTCATTTCCCGAAATACCATCTGCTATCCGCTCCGTGTCCCCCCGCTCCTCTCCTCCCATCCTGCAGCCGAGCATCCTTCACCCCTCCACGGTCACAATGTCAAACACCGAAGCGCAGTATTCCACTGACACTGAGAGGAACTGTACCTTCATCAACAGCCGGGTCGTGTCCCCATCCTCCCCCGAAAAACCTGCGCGGATTTCCCCCCCCTCTAAGTCCGTGTCTGTCTGATCGCCGAGGGATGGAGGGCACAGGGCAGCAGATAGAGAGCGATCAGCATCCACTCCGCCTCCCGCGCCAGTGCGCAGGCGCCGCCTCTGACAGGTGATCACAATATATATCACGCACGGAAATTGAAATTAAAGGGGACAGGCGATTTATTTTCCCCCCGGAGTCACGTGTGATCGGCGTTGAGGACCTCAAGATTTACCCTCACGCGTGATGCGGCTGCACATCTCCTGACATGTTTAAAATGTCACCGTGGTGATCATGAGGAGCACAGAAGGGATAATATGATCATAGCTCTGAGTGGCCGCAGACGTATCCAAGTCACTCTGAATCTCATTTTACACTATTTTTTGTACTTTATAGGCAAATCTGTTTTTCACTTGCTTGTCCTGTTTTATAATATATAGTGGATATACACTAATAGAATATATTTAATCTGTGGATTTCGTGTAGTTTCTCTCCCCCCCACCCCCCATTGACGCACAGATGCATGCATCCACGTGTGTGCAGTGGCATGCCAGGACATCACAGAGAAAGTGAGCTGGCCACGTGTCTCCATTGTCCCTCCCAAGACATTTGTCCATCTGATTCAATGGGGGAAAAAAGTCTTGTCTGTACACTAATAGTTTTCATTCTCCATCTAACATCATCCAGCATTCCGCCTCGTCTAAGTACCAGCACACAGAATGACAACTCATTTCAAATCTCAAAATTGCCTAAAATGCCTTTTCATGTTCCTCTCTTTTTTCTCAATTTAGCACCACCCATATAGACTTTCCTTCCAGACCTGCTTCATAATAATATGCAAGATGTAACCCACACACAGCTTCCAGCTTGGAACATCTGAGCCATACACTTTCTACAGATAAAAAACATTTTATTTAGCTTAAAGAAATGTATTTTGCACCTCATGCCTGCGTCTTCCACTGCACCCATCTAAATATTTTCCTCTGGACCTGAATTAAAGGTTGCCGGTTACGTTTTTAGGAAGTGAACAACCACAGACACAAAGCAGGTCTCCAGTCTCTGTAACCTCTTTTCTTCTTCCTGCACAGACCTTCTTATTTTGGCATTTCTCCCACAAGAGTTTATTTCACAGAGCAGATGTGATGTGAAGAGACACTGTGGGTAATCTTATCCTGTGTTGCTGTCAGAGTGATAAAAAAACTAGTTTTTTTCTTCTCCTTCCAGTTCAGGCCAGATGTATATTCCATGATCCTTAAAAAGGCATCAGTATCTTCAGGGAATTTAAGATTGTATTTGAAATATCTCACCCTGTAAATACAGCAATTTACACCTTTGAGGCATTAAAATATTCTTCCTGGTGAACTGATTTACAGAATACAGTCTAGGAGAATGCAATGCATTATGGGAGAAAATTCTCACCTCTGCAAATAACCATTCTCCCATTTAAAAGAAGAAAATTCAGGCAAGGTTTTGTCTATCATTTTTCAGCAGTCACGTCCTCACGCTCACATGCAGATTTACACATAGCATACAGTAGATCAATTCCTATTCAGTATGTGGTGAGCATGAGTGAGATGTGTGGGTTGGACGGAGAGCAAGTGTTGTGTGGGCGTGTGGAAGAGTTACGTCATGCGTGATGTGTGAGCAGAAGACTCGCTATCTCTCCTCGGAAAGCGCCAGATTTGGCTTCGAAGCAGACACACACACACACACACACACACACACACACACACACACACACACACACACACACACACACACACACACACACACACACACACACACACACACACACACACACACACATCTAATGTTGTCCGCTGACATCGAGATGAGTTACTTCAAAGGGGTTCAGCTCAGAACGCTCCCGCCTCTGATACCTTAAACAACTCCACAGAGTGCTCTGGTGTTGAGTACACACACTCGCATACAC
>OMNN01053348.1:0-11214 GCA_900302755.1 Chromis chromis
GCCTAATATTGTGTTGGTCCCCCTTATGTGGTTAAAACTGCTCTGAACCATCGGGCATGGACAAGAGGACCTCTCAGGGTGTCCTATGGGGTCTGGCACCAGGACGTTGGCAGTGGATCCTTTGGGTACTCTGGCTTGTGCAGTGGAACTTGGTGATGTTGATGCTTGATCAGAATGGGGTCTAGGAAGTTTGGAGGTCAAATCAACATCTTGGGCGATTGTCATGTTCCTCAAGGTGTTCCTGATTGTTTTATGTTTTTGTCATGTGGTGTGGTGCATTTTCCTGCAGGGGTAGGCCAGTGACATTTGGGATTTCCATTGCATGAGGGAGTGTGCTTGTTCTGGGACAATGTTTATTTGGGTGTCGAAGTCTCATCAACACGGATGTTAAAATCCAAGGTTTTCCAGCAGAACACCACAGAGTACCAATATGATCAATGTTATTCACTTCACCTGTCAGTGGTCATAATGTTGTGGCTGATTGGTGTATGTATGCGACAAAGAATATCATCAATATCAGAATTTTTTGCTTGCTAAAATTGGTATCAGCATTGGCCGCAAAACTGGAGCATCTGTCACTGAACATATTGGATGCATGTTTCTAAACCAACTGTTTCAATATTTAGTTTCCTAATTTAAGCATGAGCACTGCTGGGACTATAAGACAACAGCAAATCTCAAATTAATATCAAGTATAGTAAGAGGCAGGAGAACAGCTGTTGATTTAGTAATCTGGGCATTGGCTCAGACACATCAGAGGCAGGCTAGGTATACTTTAACTTGCCTCAAACCCGCACAAATTCATCAGATGCAAAACAGATGGGACACATTCATGAGAGAGAGAAAAAAATTAATATCCAAGGTATGTTAATTTACCATAAGTAACTGTGCCACTCTGCCCGCATAAACAGCAGCTCACTAAAAGTGGAGCAGACACACTGATCTACATAATCGCTGTGATGTCTGTTTATGTGCTGCTTGCGTGTTGGAGAGCTCAAGAAAAAGAGAGCAAAGCAATAATATGGGATATCATTAAAACACTGTGCATTATTAGGAGCATAATTAATACATAGCTCCAGGTTTGGCAAAATTCACAACCAAAGGCGTTCATATTTATAACACATATAAGTGCAACAGCAATAATCTGTAGGACTTAAAGAAGGAAGAGGTTGGATAGAAAGAAAAAGAAGAACTAAGACTGCCAAGTGAAATTCAATTTTGGGTTCAAGCAGAACTCTGATTCTACAGATATGTACCATGTGACAGAATACTGGTTACAACTAAAGAACTATTCATATAATATCTCTGGTTGTATTAGACAATTGTGCGGCAATGCTAGAAATGACCTCAAGCAGTTTCTGGGCATTTTCTGCTCCTCTCAGATTTTTTCTTACTCTGGGCTCCGTTTTTTACTGCAATATAAAATCCTCTACCTCTATGGAAACTGCACAACCATGACTGGAGGTAGAGAGAATTCAAAAATGTTTCTGTGCAGTTTAACACGGTTATAACGCAGTAAATCAAAAAAGAAAAACAATAAAGTTGCATTTCTATAACGATTTATCTTACAAAAATGGGAACAAAACCTGGAATCAACACATACAACATTCTTCTAAGTGCAAAAACAGTGATATGTATATATACAGTAGGTATTTCACTACTTACACTTTCAATTTGTTTTCATACTTGTCTCCAATCTGCTCTGTATAAGCACAGCCTGCAGTTCATCCTAGTTCAGCACAGGTTGTTGTCACATGACTGTTTATTACAGCTGAGTCACAAATGGCTTCACAATTATGCCAAGGAACACTGAATGTTTTTGATTTTCCAGAATCTGTTTGGTGGAAACAGTTTATTTTTTACATCGAGACATAGAGAATAAAGTGATTTTGATTAAATATTGCAAATTTAGGATTCAATTCGGTTAAGTTTTCTGATGGAACTGCACGTCAATATGAGTAGTTTAAGGACCGTTGGAAAGTTGAAAATCCAAAGATGTTTTCACATTTTCTTGCTACAATAAATGGTGTGATTTTTGTAGATTTAAAAAAAAAGATAATATGCCTTTCATGCCCGCCGGCAGGATTTGGGGTCCAGAGGGTTAATGCTTTGTAGTAGTATAGGATAGTAGCCCTTGAAGACCTACAGGAGCGCCCTCGATCCCATTTGTGTATCTATTTTTCAATGCCGGTAAAACTGCAACCAAATAAGACAAAGCAATAGTTCTTTTTGCATATAAAACCCAAGGAGTTACACTTTCATGTCACGCATCCAATGTGTCCCACAGCGCTGTTTCCTTCCACTAATGTGTTTGCAGAAATCCAGTATAAAGCGCACACAACAAAAACATCATAATCTAGACTGCGAATGTTCACAGCGCTAAATTCCGACGTCAGAATACACTTCATCACATTGTGAGCATGAACTATCACGTGGTTCCAGACGCTCTCCACACACTCCCAACACTCTCCTGTTCTTTCTGTATATAGTTATGTCTGATTGTATATGTATTTTGATAAAAATGGCACTACAGCATGTAAAAATGTAAAGATATGCTCTGGCTACTTGTTCTATGGCAGGTCTTAAAGGGTTAATGAGGCAAAGTAACTTGATTATGCAAAGAAAGATATTCTTGTCTGGTTATTTTACCCTAAAACAATTCAATTTTTCACCTTACTCAAACTGATGAATCAAGTAGGTACAATACAGATTCAATACAATCCCTTACATAATGCAACACTAAATGTGTAGCATAAAGAATGCTACCGTGCAAGAGAAAAGCCTTTTTCTGACTGACAACATCACTCTGCTCGTGATTCCACACTGCAGGAGCTAACTGCTGCCTGGAGTGTGACATCAACACACTCCGAATCAAAGGGTGAGAGAGCAGCTTTCTGCCTCACCACCTCCATCCAGACCACCGCAGATTTCTTTGGAGTGGGACACACTGTGAAGAAGATGAGACTTGGGAGCCTGCAATGGTGTTTAAGAGATTCTTTCCACTGCTGAAGCAGGCAGGTCTCTGAGGAATGTATCGCGATAGTCCTGCTGCATGTTCCCTCCTTTACCCATAATCTCCACCAGTAATAAATAATGACAGCTGCACATGCTGCTTTACCTGTGAGGCCAATCAATTGGCCTTCTCAAGATTAGCCTTAAACTACTTAGCTCTCGAGCAAATCCAAAGGCCCTCTGCCCTGTGATGTAGTCAGGCAACTGCATTGATAATAGCCGCTGTAACCTGACATGCACAGTTTTTGTCTGAACAAGGCTGAATTTCTGCACACACAAAGAAAAAACTTGCCATCAGATATGCGATAAAGAGCTTCAGCGGATGCACTTTTCAGGTTGATCCATCAAAATCTGTAAACCTCATCCATTCCATTGACAAACAGTCACGTTTTATAGGTTAAAAGTAACTGTATAAACTAAACTAATATCCTTCAATGTAAACATGTTTTAGGACATAACTACAAAAACGCACACTCCAAGAGATCCCGACAAGATCAATAAGTCAAAGATCACATTTAAGCATTTTAATATATTCACAGTGAACCTCTAATTAGCTCCTGGCCAGTCAGCTGGGATTTCCCTGTCAGAATATAGATGACCTTAGAATACAGCGATGTAGAGACAAGAGCGTCAGACCAAGCCTGCTCTTCCTGTAGACGAGGATTAAGGTCAATACACAAGAAATCACTCTCAGTTTGAGGGAGCACTTATGATGTCGCTGGTATAACAAGTTTATGCTAAGACGCCTGTTGAATTTAAATATGTGGTCATTAGAGCTAAAAAAAAAAAAAAAAAAAAAAAACAGTCTGTCTCGATAAGACAGCAAGAGATGTAAATTCAGTGCATTTCCCCCATAACAGACACACACAGCCATCTCATTGAAATGCTAATCAAGCCAGATTTATATTTCTATGCTTTTTGTAGGCAATCCTAAAGGGGGATGTGAACCAAATTTTATTTTATTATTACACTTAAAGCCACGAAGGTCACTGTGCTGCTGGAAAGCCAGAAATCATAGGAATAAATAATCCTGGACCAGAAATCGCTGGACAAACTCTAAACCTGCTGGGGATGCTTGAAAAAAGCAGGATTCATTGTCTAGAAGCCACAAACGTCTGTATCAATCCATTCAATACACTGCCAAAACAACTACAATCAATAGCACCAGTGGTGTGGAAATTCTTCTTTTAAGTTTGAGAGCTGCTACCTCTAAAGCATTAAAGACCCGGTGTGATGAATTAAATCTATTTTAATTCAGACGGCACAGAGAGAAGGACACGGTATCATTGTTGGTTGGTTGTTCTCTGGGGAGGACCTTCAGAGTGCCTCCTTTAAATCCTGTCAGAAACAGAGCCGAGGAATTCAGCAGCTGCTAAATTAGCTACACTCACTGCTGGTGGGATATGAAAAAAATGTTTCACTGCATGTGTTGCTGTAGCGTTTGGGGTCGATTGACTGAGATGGAAGAACTGACGATGTATGTGTGAACAGCTACGTTTGATCCATTGGTAAGCTGGGTGATACGTGATGTGAATTGGATTCAGAAAATTCTCTGGACAGTCTAGTTTTTGTGACACATGGCGTTCACTGCTGCACCACTGTAATGTGGCACAGTTTAAACCTCCAGCCCTCTGCTTGAACCGCCCTGTGGCGAGAGCTTTACCACTCCATCTCCTCAGTGTGACAAATGTGGACGCGGTCCTGAGGTAAAATCTCACATTTAAGGTGGAGAAACTAAAGGCACAAGCCGGCAAACAAATGCAAGAGCATACACAACACAGCACCCGGTGAAGGCAGCTGTTGCTGTGTGTCTGCAGGCCACCTGGTCCAAGAGGAATTTAAGCCACTGGGTCTACAGAATACCAATGCTGTCTACTGGAAAACAAGAGCATGAACCGTAACCATGGCAAGAAAACTGCGATTCCTATAATCTGAGAAAGAAAAAAAAACACAGGAATCATCTGGAGCAGAGGGGAAGCATGTGGTTAAGGTTAAATAGCAAGTAATTATCTTCACATAAAATGATGAGAATTTAACCACTCCATGGTGTAATGTGTGCTCTACTTTTAGAGACACGGTTTAGGTCTATATCTCCATGTGACAGTGTTGTAATTACCGTGACCATAACCAGGGTTTTTTGGAAGTTAAAGTACATGGGGTGCAAACGCCACACCCTGTTCAGGGCTTCTCAAGCACACCCAAAACCATCTCTATTTGCTGGATGGTTAGTGTGACTTAAAACAACTAGTGCCATTACTACACACACACTGTCTGGCTCTGGAAATGAGCGCATTGGACTCATGCTTCAGAGTGCTGGGGTTTAAGGGTTCTCAGAGAGCGAAACAAGCCACTCTGACTAATTTAACAATTCATAAACAATAGATGAGAGGCTCACACGAGTGTTTCTGTGAGTAAGAGGTTTAAAAAAACACACGCTCTCTTAGGTGTGCAGTTTAAATGCAGGCCTGGGGTTTGTCTCGCTGAGCGAGGTTAGCAAGGCAACCGAGGTTTTTCGTCTCGCAATGCCAGCTCACTTTTTTTAAACTGGGGAAGATCTCCATGGTAACCTGGTCTATGCAGCGTGGCTACCCTTGCTCTGGGGGAGGCTCAAAAATGTGTTAAGTGTCCGTCTGCTAGCCAGCCACCTTTGTGAAATTATTCTTCTAGGAACCCAGGAGGGATGCAAATGCCGGATTCTCTACCCGTGGAAGTGGTTCCCAACCCCTGGGATGTGGACAGATAGGGGGATGTGGAACATTTGCTACCAGACTGCAAGGAAATAACATTGATATTATAGGCTAATTTGGCATTGTTTACACCTCTGACAACCTATTTTTGCAAGACACCATGTGGAGTTTTTGACCACTAGTGGCACCATTAAACACTATTTTTTAACTCACTTTTGTTTGTATCATGAACATGCACAAGGATCCACATGCACACACAGGGGAATGAAGCGATACACAATCCTGCGGGTGGTTTGACCCTATTCTGCTCATCAACAGTTTGCTGGTGGAAACACGACGACAATCGCAGCTCTCTGCAGACAAACACTGCATGCATAAACCGTCAAGAGTCAACGAATTTGCAAATGTGTCATGAGGAGCGACATGCATTCAACATATCTGTTAGACCTCAGGGACACATAAGGGTGAATGTAAATGTAATTTTTGTTTGCTTACAAGAAACCAGTTCAGCATTACCCACTGTAAATATTCTGCAGTAATTGCTTGATGAACCATTTTGCAGCAAAATTAGAATGTTTGTATTGCTTATATGAAATGGAGAGTAGTTCCTTGAGACACAGAGAAATACTAGTAAGTGTTTTCTTCCTTTAAGTAAGCAAACCATCAGTTTGTCTCATTTGACCACTTTGAATACAAGTTTTGTATCATTTTGCATTAAAATTAATAATCCCCACAGTTCATCAAATATGTGGATGCTGTAAAATCATACAAGAATACAAAAAAATCCTGGGGTTCAGAATCTGGAAACTTCTACGAAGATTAGTTTGTAGCACCACACAGGTCAACATGTGGGCTGCAGAAACCTTCCTTCACAGTAATGTGACCAGGGTGGCACCATTATTCTTAAGAAAAGCAGCAGGCAGCCCTCCAACTCCTTCCTTTTCACTCTCAGATTTACTCCTGTCTGCCATCTGAAAGCCTGGTAAAGACAATGTCCAGAACATTTTTCTGTTGCTATGTCTCTGTGAAACCCAGCAGAGCCATGAACTCATCCATCTTTTTGTCTTGCAATCTCACATAGCCCATAATGATAGAAGGGAGACACTGCTTATATCTCCTCTTTGACATCAGTCTCTGTTGTCTAGACTCATCTCGTTTCCCAAGTCACTTTATTCTTCCTCCTGCGTGTCATCCTCTGATTTACGTGGGGGATGTCCCATGTTGTTGTTCTGGTCGCCATGCAACAGCAACCATTGAATGAAAGTGGTAATAACGTGGCAAAAAAACAAAAGAAACAACACAAGTCTCCCAGCCAGCATTTTTAGAGATGGCACAGCTCCAAAACGCCACTAGCAATAATCCGAAAAAAAGTGTGACAAAAAAGAAAGTTGAAAGAAGTTGGAAAACGCACAATTGGCGCATGTGCTCTTGTTTCATCACAAATACACTGTTGTTGATCTGTCAATGCTGTGTTCCAAACTCCAGCTCTTTCATGTGAACACGGTGGTTTGAGTTAACAGATCCATTATATAAATTAGGACTGAACTCGCAATGTGGCACATGTCTCTAATTTGCGTTGTTTTTGTCGTGAACTCTCTCTCCTCTCTGTCTTCCAGTGCAGGAATGCAATATTTATAACCAACAAAAACAGCAGTAAAAGGTGATAACCGATCATAATTCTGCAAGGCTTACTGTGCAATCATACTATTGGTTACTCAGCTTCAACGCTACCATTGGTGGCATCATTTGCTACTAATGTTGGCCTTATTCAAATCCCATGTTTCCCATTTTGACTGTGTAGAGCAATCACTTCACTTACACCACAGTCATTCAAGTGTAATTTCACTAATCAGATATATATATTAGGCTAATTGCTTCCATGCTGCCTCTCTGTCTAAAGGAGGCCAACTGAGCCCAGACAACTTAGTGATGGCTTAAATGAAATGAAGCAAGTGAGTCAGAATAAAACCACAAGACCTGTGTCTCCAGCAGAAATGTAAAAAAACAACAACAAGAAGATTAGCTAATCAATCCGTGATTCCACGACTCTAAAAGTGATCAAATGTCTGCGGGACATGCATCTAGTCCCAGATAATGGAGCCCACAAGAAAGGCAACCTTCACAGAGCATAATGTCACAATCACGCTGTGCGCTGAAATGAAATATAATCATCTATAACAGCAAGGTGAGCCACAGTGTGTGAATAAACACAGAATGTGTCAGCACTTAACGTTGGTGACCCTCTTATTCAACTTCCGCAGCTGACAAGGACACAAACCGGAAAGATTCATTATGACTTTGACAGCAGTCGGCTTCAGTGCTACCATGCAAGCCCTTTCCATAACAGGATTCAGTCATTTGCTGTTGTTGAAGACCTGAAGTTCCCTGCGTAGACCAACCCCCCTCTGGCTGTGTGAAAGCAGATGTCCCCTGGGACAAGTCCTTTGATATCTATTAAGGGACCTTCCCGCAGTGGACGCCATTGACACAGCTCTGGATCTTTTAGCAGTGGACTTCCGCACATCACTTATCAATAGAGACAGCCACAGAAAAGCTCCTCAGTCGGGACTAAAAGGTCAAAAGAGCCAAACACCCTTAAAGAGAAGAGGAAACAAAAACTTAGAGAAAGAACCTGAGTAAAGTTATGCGAGTTTGGCTATGTTGTTGCTTTAGGACAGATGAAGTCTTCTGGTTTTTGCTATTCTCCACGGACCATTATGCAACAGTTTCCACTTTAATAACCGGGGTAAGGAAGGACAGTGCCGTCGAGTCAGTAGCTCTCCGGCGGGCAAATGTACAGCTGAGGTTCCTGGGTTGAGATTTACCTCTCTTCCTCTTTCTTTTTCTTACTCTCTCGCTCACAGCCTGATGTCCTTCCCTCAATCTTTGCCTCATTCACCCCGACTCTCCCTCCCACACATCTCCTCTATCTTCCCAAGAGACCCTGAATTCAATTACTGCCAGGGTGCAGTGGGAGGAAGACTCAGCTGCACAGGTGCAGCTCAAAGGAATTCTCATACACAACATGTCAAGCAAATGCATCACGGGAGTGACTTCGCCGCAGGCAGCGCTGACCAAACACAGAGCCAAGGTGGAATGCAGCAATTTCTGTTTTAATTACCCATCAGGCATACCGCAAACATGAAAAAAAGGCGAGCAGCATGAGCAGTGCAGCAGCAGCAGCCCTTCGTAACTGATAAGAACATTTCAGTAGAGGAGAGCAGCAAAGGTGAAGCCAGAGCACCTGCAGTAAAATAAGGCTCCACAGGATAAGGATAATCCCATGATATCACACTGCTGGTCGGTTCTGACATGTTAATTAGCCTGCTGAATCTCAATGAGAAATTCATAATTCATTGAAGAGGGGCAGTGCTGCTGTGAAGCTGCTGAGGCAAACCAGCTCCCATGAGGGTTTCACCCTTTATTTGAGACCAGGAGGACATCACAGGGAAAGTGCAGGCTGGCTTAGAGGAGCACAGCTGCCACACCCATCATGCACTGTGATGTCTACCTTCCCCGCTACCGCTCAGTACGTAGGCTACAGCATCACAGTTCAAGAGCTTAATGAAAGGATCAGAAAGCCGTCGTCAGAGGGCGACGTTCAGCGGCGCGATGTCTGTGCATTAACGTGAAAAGTCAAGAGGATCCACCTTCATGTCTGTCACACAATGAGAGTAATCGCAGGTTATGTTTGCATTCGCCTCAACCCCTCTTGGTAAACTGACAACAGGCAAGCGGTCGCATCGGCAGATAGAGTCGACTCTGCTGCTGCCTGAGCCAAACAAACATGAGGATCTTCCACAAAGAGACATCCATCTTGGTTACCATAGGAACAAGACTTATTATAAAGGCATCAGTTTTCCCAAAGCACCTGTGCACGGTATAGAAAGCAGTGCTGCATGATGTTGTCAGAAATAGCCTGACAGCAGTAGTGACGGCTTTCATCAGTAGCTCTGTGCTGGTGCAGCCGGTCCTTCCAGGAATTAATGTGAATGAAGCAGAGTAAATGATTTGTACCACTGTATCTGTGTTCACCGCAGGCCTGTTTGTTTGTGCTTTATGGGAAATGGAGAGGTGACATATGATGGAGATATTCGAACAACAGTCAATGGCTCACATTCCTGCAACAGAAAACCCCCAAGCTCTCTGCATAAATGCTCCTTTTTTTCCGTTGCAGTGTATTTTACAAATATAAATGTAACAAATCTTGCCAATAAAACTAATATTTTCATTATCATTTAATCTGCAGATCATTTTCCTGATTAATCAAATGTCTTACAAAATAGTGAAAGGCATTGGCTATAAAAAACATGTATTTAAATTGCTTATTTTAATCAACCAACAACTACCAACCCAATCAGATATGGTGCAATCAAACATGACAAACAAAAGCAGCAAATCACCTTCGAGAAGCTTTAAACACTGAATGGAATTTTGTTTGTTTTTCTCAGAAAAAGGACTGAAATGATTAATCAATTGTCAAAACGGTGATGATTAATTTTCTAATTGATTAGTCACTGAGGCTCTTTGCTCCATTTAGTCATGACAGATGATGGATATGTGATTTTCAGCAAGCTGTTAGGAAGATCCTCACAGTCTGGGAAGGCTTTGGATGGTGATGAAGAGGCATTTTCTTCACACATTGAATCCACTGTTGACAAAAATGCCACAAACACTGACAAAGATTTTTAAGTTTTTATTTTACTTCAAAGTACAACCACAGCTCTATCAGATGCGCTCAGGTACTCCCTCGTTAATTTCGCAGAACCGTTCAATAATCTTTCACCGTGGAAAATACATTGGCTCGGCATGTAAATCCCCAACTGCACTGCAATCCTACATTGTTGATAGGTCTGGTCTTGTATTACTTTCTCTGTAGATTTGGTCAAGCTTAAACTTATACTGCTACAGTTTAGAGAGGCAGAAGCAGGATTTTTAGGCATTTGTGTTTGCTATGTACTTCGATTTGTCTGCAAGACTCCTAACAAATTTTCTGTGATTCCGTGCACAAGAAAGTAAGTGCTCAGACATGCACAGGACATGCTGGAATACTGCTGTTTAGATCAATCTGAGCCCGCATGCACACAGAATGGACAGCTAGCAGATTGTGAGAAGATATTAGCTGGATTTCACAAAGACTGCATATGATTAGAATCACTGGCTTCAGCTTTAATTGCAAATTTCAGCGTACTTGTCAGTTTGACAATCACACCAATTTGTGGCCCTATTTTACTGTAGATGTTCCCCTATAAACAAATATACTCATATATTTTGCACATTTGTTAGAATCAAATTATAATATCTTTGTTTGCTATTTAGCTGAGTGACGTGATCTGATGAAAGTGTCATTTCTCTTTATGACTCATATCAAAGTGTGTGGTTCTAACATATTAGTATTCTTGGCCATCAGTTACCAGATAATTCCCACTGTTGCTCCTCTCCTGTGGCTCTCATCCTTCAAATTACATTTCCGGATGTGAGGCAGGAAGATGGTTGTACGTGGGAAAACAAACCC